>JABSMT010053606.1:0-11939 GCA_018902335.1 Eumacrocentrus americanus
TACATATATATATATACATATGAAAAGCTCAAACATGTATATATATAACTTGTACAGTACTGCCAGTCAATGATGCTGAGAGAGTGAACAAGTTTATTCAGAAGAAAATTTCTCACGTCTGGAGTGGAAATCCTGAGGAGAATGTTATAAAGTTCTCTCAACACAGAGAGAGAAAGAGAGAGAGAGAGAGAGAAAAGAAGAGAATCCTGAATTGTCCAAGAGACTTTGACAGCTTGATATTTTTATTTTAAAAAAATTCCTCTCAACCACACAATTGTCATATCTCAAAACAAAATCCAAGTACCACGAGCTTCTATAAAGAATCTCTTCTCAACTGAAATGAAAGACCAGATTTGATTATAAAACACTGTTGCCAGCAATTAGTGAAAGCCTTTCAACACAAAATTCATCAATAAAACACACAAACCCAAAAGTATAATAAAAACTTCGTTAAGAAAAGTACTTACCCCCTTTGAAGAACTTCAAGAGTCTTGGATGAGACAAGTATGAAAAAAAATGCATATACATATAGTTAAAAACCCCAAGTCGTCGTTGACTAACCCCTAGTAGATGTCCCGGATCGTAATTTACGTCGATTCTGCTAACGAGTAAACGCGAACTCTCGAGATCCTGAAGGACCCAATTAGACCGTTGGATCCCTCTTTCAGTTAGTGCGTATTAATCTGGCCTATTGACCGTCTGCATGTCTAGGTAAATCCACTACTACTATTACCACTACTACCTACTTCTAACACTACCTACACACCAATGCAATGAATCAACGTCACCTCCCAGAAGCCAGAAGCCTGCTCACTTCCTTCAGTGAGAACCGAGAAATCTGTCCAAAATAAAGTATCCTCATCAAGTTCAAGAGGGTCAACAAGATGAGAAAAAAAACGAATACCTGAGAAATTCTTCTGCATAGGTCTTCCTTTTTTTGGTGCAATGTCCTCGTGGAAGAAGACGACGACGAGGACGAAGAAGAAGAAGAAGAGAAGAGGAATGGAGTCAGCGCAGTATCGATTGCAAGGGTAACTCTCTCGCCCCCCAAGTGCATTTGCCAGGACCTCCCTGGGTAAAATGTCCCAGCCTGGAGGTGGTAGTTCTTTTTTTTTTTCATTGGCTCGACCTCTCGCGCCCAAACTCGTGCTGGGAGTTAATATCGAGCAGACAGCTAGAGGGGAATGGGTGCTGTTGGTGTGGGTGTTACTGAATTTACGGGAAATCTACGTGATGGTGTGAAAGAGACACAGATGACACACAGACAAGAGCCACCAGAATTTCAGAGGATACAAGGCAAGTATCGATTGCCTGGACGATGAGCTAGCTAACTCTGAATATAGCTTCCTGGTGAGATGGCTCCAAACTTGATGCATAGTTCCATGTTTACATTATCACTGGTCACTTCCACTTATCATCAAACGTGATGGAGGGATAGGAAGCAGCTAGAGGAAATGGGAATATTGAAGTTGGAGAATTCAGTTGAAGAATGATGAACGTTCCCGCTCTCGGAAAGTATTCATCGGAGAAGAGTATTACCGGATTTTTCTATACTCCCTTGAGGGGAAATGTAGAAAGGAAAGGGAGGAGGAAGTGTAGTAGTCAGAATGAGGAATATGAAATCGATTACCAGAAGAGGAATGTAATACGACGGAAGGCGGAAATTGTCCTTGGAGGGTTTGCTCAGCTCTTACGAGACTTGAAGGAATAAGAGAAGAAATAAACGAAACAAACAGCGTTATAAGATCACTGGAAAATGTTTGGGGAATTGTGTTGTTGTCCCCTTGTGATGAAGACTCTTAGGGGACATGTCTTGTTTTATTTGCTCACTCAATGTATGAGAGAAGATTACACACAATGATGGAACTTTTAACGGAAAGGAATGTGACTTCTACCATGGAGAAACGAGAAAAGAGGATATAATGATGGATTGTGTGAACAAAAAGACAAAGATGAAGGGTAGCAAACACACACATTGCATCATGTTCAACCAGAGAATAGGGCTTATCGTCATTTTCCTGGATTCTGCTTGCTGATCTGATGTTTCCGCGACTTTGAATGATAGTCAGGAGGGTGTTGAACTATATATACTTCTGATGGGGGTGAGAGACCAGTACAAAAGGGGGACGTGACATGGTAGAGAGTGTGGATTGCAGCAGCTCTTATGTGTGAGTGACAAGGGGAAATTTTGGGGACCGGCAATTTTGTTTATCTACCGCTTATCGTGGTTCTCAGTCTCTCTCTCACTCACTTTGTCAAATAGCGATGATCACCGAGGCGACGACATCCGATTTGGGATTGTCGACCGAGGGACGATAGGAATCTCAAGAGGATGAGAACAAGAGGATGATAGCCTAAATTTCAACGAAGAGAGAGAGGTTATTACCTGAGGTTTCCACATCCAAGTATCTATATTCAAAGCTAACATAATATTGTTACTGGTGGTTATATATACCTTTGAGAAGAGAAAAAAGCTCCTAAAAGGTCAGACAATGATCGACGAGATAAATCCTTCAACCTTGGGATTATTTTCAAAGGTCAAAAGATGAAGAAGAAAAGTGTAGAGAGAAAAAAGAAAGAGGAAAGGAGAAAGAGTGTCTACTCCCAAAAGACGTCTTATCTGTTCTTTATAGAGCCGTCTCGTATATTGTATCATGTCTCGAAAGAAAAGCGAGCTGTACCTGAGAGACATATTTGCTATCTCCTTTATTTCTCCTAAGTGCTGCCATCCGCGTCGAAAGAATACATGGTTGGGTACCATATATACCCGATTAAAGAGGAATCCATCAGGGATACATAATGTCACGGTAAATGGTCCAACGTTTTCTTTGGTCTTAAAAGACAGTGTTTTCTGCTTTATCTATAGCATTATCAGTCGCCATATTAAGTATAAACACTATGATGCTTGAAACAATGAAGGTCTTGAATGATTTCGAGCAACTACTGCTATCTCTCGATTAATTGCAGCAAGCAGACGGAAACAGCTTCGACGGATTCGTCGAAGCGAAAAGAGAGTAGGGCAGAAAGAATTTTTCCCGGACGCGCGAATGAAAGCTCGTTCGTTATCGGAGGTTCTTTCTGTCTGTGCCAGAAAAGGAGTGGCAGGGGAGACAGAGAACGATAAAGAAGAAATAAAAGTAGAAGAAGAAGAAGGAGAAGAACTGCAGAATAAAAAAAGGGAGCGAAGAAACTCAACGAAGCTCTTTTCGTGGATCTAACTTTCACAAAAGATTTTCCCTCGCCAATCTCAGGGGTTTTTTTTCTACCCACCATACACTTCTCTCTGACGTTTTAGCGTAATTCTGGAACTCGTGATAATGGAAAAAGAGCGTGCAACTCCGGCCCTTATCTTATCTTGATGCAAAGATGATCAGAAAAAAAAAAACGGACAAAGCTCTTTTTTTTCTTCTTCTGACTAGAGAAAAAAAAGTTACCACAAAAATTCAAGGGAACGAGGGTGTTTGTGGTTGAAGAAATGAATAGTTCTATATATGGGTCTTTGCTCCAATATCTTCATAATAAAAAAGACGCCCTGAAAATTTGCATTGGTAAAATTTTTACCAAGAGATTTTCAGCTTGGTCGAGCTCATGAGATGCCAAAAACGACAGAGGGTGGGTCACAGATGTTCAAACTAACGAACGGACATCGTGTGTTTGCTAAACCGTGCAAACTACACTCTAAATCACGCCGAACCACATCGGGACAGAGGCAGACATCCGTATACAGCATATAGAAGGGTGTATGTCTGGATGTGTGTTCGTATATGGTATGGTCTATATAGCTGTTCAACACTGCTTTTTTTTATCCAACATCACCCCAACACAGAGAGTCCCCACAGTCCAATCACTCGACGTGCGAATCCCTGGTGCAAACGTTGGGCGTCTGAAAATTGAAGCTGGAAATTAAAGTCTTGAGGGTGCGAGAGAAGAACTTGGTTCGGCAAAGGGTCCAACTTCAACCCCTCGACTCAATCCAACCAACGTAATAATTCATCAAAGATTTTAAACAAAAAATTTCCACCATCTACCACACTATTCTCTCTCACTCTCTCTCTCTCTCTCTTTCCTCGACCTCATCTTCTGAAGCATAATTATGCTCTGCTTGACATAAATGTATTACTCTCAGCGTTAACCCCGTTGAGGAATACGTCGTTAGGGAGAACGTTATGATATTGGTGTAGATGGAATCTGATCCCACTTAATTACATTGTGGGGCAAGTGTCATGAATGAGGAACACACAGCAGTCAAGCAGATTCCAATAATGTTATATAACTGAAGATACCTATACCACTACTATCAGGAATCCAGGTCCCTTTCTCTCGCTGTGCCTTGCTCACACACATGTCTGGAGCTTCTTAACATCCAATTAGTGTAGAAGCTCCAATAACAAGGAAAATTACAGAACGCAATCGAGTGGCTTCAGATCTAATCCAGTTAACCAGCGTATTAAGGTAAACTGTATTAGGGTCTAAAGTGTTCCTTTAAGGTCCACAGATAGCACCATTTGTATGATGTCTATAGGCAATGCCATCTGCACGTGCACAAGCCCAAGGTTTTAACTGGGCTCTCTATGCTGCATCTGTGCTGGCTTTTCATGAAATCCTATAAACTTTATTGACTTTCAGTGCGGCGCAACAAGTAAGCAAGGGCTTTCCGTATAAGGAAACTTCTCTCAGAGAGTGTTACACCAGGAAGGAACTCCCAACAGGGCCACCTGAACTAACCTAGTTTGATGCCAAATCAAGGCAAACCACATTTCACAGCTTAGTGGCTGCATGCAATGTTATTTCAAACAGTGGTGTGCTTCCATTAACAAAGACTCTCATGTGTATGTTATGCAGTGTGTGTCAAGATTTAGTTCATTCAACGACGACGACGACAACGACGACCCATATGCTGTAAAGTTTAGGATTCTATCCATTGTCGTCGAGTCACAATGACTCAGGCAAATTTAAAATCTCCCTTCGAATATACACACCGCACCAAGTCTAATTAACATTTTAAATTTCAATCCACGTAATGGGGGGTGTTCAACACATTGAAAGCAATTTGCTGTTCAGACATTTTAAATGGATGGTGTGAAGCCTAGATTAATCCTTTTATTATTTTTCCTTCATATACATACACATGGAGACACATGCTATATACATTTTCCCCTTTTACTTTTAACACAATCCAATTGAATGTTTGAACTGTATATACCAGTGCGCTTGTAACACGGTTAGTTACCGCAAATTCAATTGCCAAATCAAATTATGCAGTTACTTGAAATCAAAGTAGTGTTTCATATAACTGGGGTAGAGTTTGAATGCCTTCGAGCAAATGAGCCCTGCTGAAAATTTGGCAAATGTTCTATCATGCGTTCACGATCATTCTGATGCCCTACTTTATATACTATATATGATCCACTTGAACTAATTAATTTAATTGTTAATTGTTTTGGATATATAAAATTGTAATGGACATTGTCGATTTAGAAAAGCAATTTCGAGAAAGGTAAACTCGATTGCTGTTGGTATACATATAACCTGCTGGTGTTGGCCGTGCTCTGCTCCGTCAAAGGGCAGGATGTGTTTCTTTTTTTCGCTGCTTCAAAAGGCTTCCAAGTGCTCGAGTAAATAACGTGCACCATTACGGCCAGTCAATACAAATACCAACAACTATCAGCAGCTTTTTAACACTGAAATAGACACACACATATATACACAGACAACTAGTAAACTATTAAATTTCCTGCTTTTCTTCCTGTGTGAATTTATATATATACATTTTCACCCTGAATTGTGATGTTCAATACACGGTGAATTCAATGCTAGAACAAACTCAATTAGATGGCAAACTGCGAGTTGGAAGTCTATTTCATTTTGTCAGTGCATCCTTTCAATACCATTCAGTCCTGTAATAACTCGCTGTCTCAACCCACTGGAAAGACTGGGATATATATATAGAACAATATCAGCCAGAGAGACATTGGAGTGAGTAAGTGAGTGCTGAATGTTGGAGGATTCTCTTGCCCTCCCTTCCTATCTCTCTTTCTCTCTCTCTAGTAACTGTGCCAAACTAAAACAAGTAAAATACCAAACTGAATCACGATACACCTCGAAAGTTGGAAGTACACACTCAGCGAGTTCTCTGTGATTTTATTACCTCTACAAATTCACTGCGGATCGCACAAAAGCAATTGAGAGATGCTACGAGGACGAGCATAAATGATACTTCATTTGATGGTTCTTCAAACATGTTTTTTTTTCTTTCAATAATCATTTTTGGAAACCATTAATAGAGAGTTATAAAATGTTAGAAGAGACCTATCAAACTGAAAAATACTTGAATGGATAAAAGCTTGGAGGGTTTTTGAAAATTAAAAGTTTATTGAACATTGAACATTGGTGGAAATCCTAGTCTCAATGATGCTATTCAAGTAACCGATATTATTTCTCTATATGTTCATAGTTGCATTGATGATAACCATTTGATGACTTGATCGTTTCGCAACTACTTCCATTTCATACTATTCCCTAACAATCTGAGGAATGATAAACGTGCCAGGCTATAGAGTGGCTTGAGAAGGATTCGATTGAGAAAGTAAATGGAGCACACACGTGCAGAAAGTTCCCACAAGCGCATTAGACGAGTCTCTACTAGAGTAGATGCGTGTGTCGGTTTATCCTTCTACTAGGATACGTCGTATAAAGTTATATGAGCCTGATGGATCTCGTATTTGCTCGGTTGGAAATCACCTCTTTGAAGTAGTAACCAACGGTATGTACATATCCACTTGGAACTTACACCTTCCCCAGTCAAAGTCATTACAATTTTCAACTAGATCCCGTCTCATCATAAACCGCAAGAATAATACGTGATGAGGATTAGAAAGTTACATTAACGATATTTCGGTGAATTGTAATAGTTTTGCAATTTCCCTTCAATCTTCAAGCAAAAGAGAAATTCAACTTGGTGAAACTTAAAGCCTCTTCCTGAACTGTGGGTCTTGAATGGGTTATCTAAGTACTAAAAGAGTGTATATAGTAAACCGCCAGTATGTGTCTTTGGCATCATCACTATTCCTTCTTCGAACGTGTTCAATGTTCCATCGAGCAGTTTGGTCCAATTCCGAGATTTAAACGGCCCTGGGGGATTCCTTGACCCGAAACGGAATCAGAATTCCAAAGTAACGCACACAATTGTCTACTGCAAAAAGTTTCAACGCTAGTTTCTTCACCACGAGTTCTTCCTTCCTCCAAACTCTTTACTTCTTCCTCTTTTTCTTTCCACTTCTTTCTTCGTTCTCTTACTTCTTCTTGCCTGTGTGTACTTCTTTAGAGCAATTAGGAGTTTAGCTATACTCGGCATCAGCTGGGTTGCCTAAGGTACTAAACCAGTCCTTTCGTTTGCTTGGGAGTGTAGTCAATGTTGCAGTCCAGTTAGCTTCCTCAGTTGATGACTTGAATGGGCAGCGGACGAAGAACAAGAGAAAAGAGAAAAAGAGAAGAAGAGGAAGAAGAATAAGACTCAGCAGAGCAACTTGCCTTGCATTTGCGATCCAACATTGCTTGGTAACCTCGGTGATTATTATTCTTGATGAGCCAAGCCGTCCTCTTCTGCAGTCTTCATTGGCACTGAATTTCATTAACACTGATTGCACGGTTCGGTTCGTTGGGAAAATTTCTTTGTGATGAGGAAGAGTACCACCAGGACGACGCTATCTAAAACCTTGCAGAACAGAAACCCTAGAACAGTGAAGAGTAAGGTGAACTATATTCAGAAAGTTTTGCTGAGGGAAGGATCTTGAATGAAGTGAAAGACTTCTTCTTTGTTCGTCTCGTTTTGGTGATTCAGATCTGCTCAATTTCTTAGGCACTTACTGATGACGACGGTTTTCCTGATTAAAAATCCTGACGCAGAAGGGTTGTTGATGGCTTGTTAGGTGAGGCCTTTGACTCTGAAAAGAAGCTCCACACCCTTTTTGGCGCACCGTGTCTAATCCCTGAGGCATCATTGTTGGCGAGATGATCGATGAAGTGATGAAGCATGAATATTGTGACTGAGGCAAGCCACGAGCAGTTATTTGGCTGTCATGCAGGTGTTGACACGCGATGCTGGTTGATCATTAAAGGCCTTCCCCCTGATGTGCAGAACTGCTTTCATGTGTATGTCATTGTCGTGTTGACTAGAATGGACATGTAAAAGCAAAACTTTCCTTCAGAGCTAAATGGGGGGGGGGGAGATTAATTAGTATTCTTCATTGTTCATTTGATTCGACTACATCACTTTTACTTAGTATAATATAATGACCATGATGATCATCATCATAATTGGTCATGAGCTAAATAATATTCAGTTAATTGGCTTTCTTTGTGCTAACTTAAGTCGATGCTTCTTTATAAAACCATTCATTCTCTCTCCACTTAGCTAATTCATTACCTACAATTAAGTGGGTTTGGCTGCACTCGTTGGCTTGTCCAACTCATTAACGACCAGCTTGAACGTCAAGCAAATACAGTTTTCCCCGTCATTATTTGCTCGTGTCTATAAGCTGCATGTAAAATTAACCGGGTTTAAAACGTTTTCAACATAATAATTGGATGGAAAGAGTTATAAAATTAATAATGAATAAACTCGAGAAAAACCCAGGGAGAGTACGATGAGAGGAATAATATACAGACGTTTATTTTGGTGCAGTGTGCTGAAATTTCAACAACTTAACGAGAGACTGGTAATTGAATGTAACCCGTCCACGTCATCAAAGGAAAATTCTTTGCTTTAATTACATGGTGTTGACTACCTAAATGTCGACCTGTATCTAGCTATAATTTTCCACCTCGCAATTAGACGCGTCTGCAGAGTTTGCTGGTCTCATTGTTCTCCATCAAAATACCAACTAACGATATATCATCAAGTCATCAGTCATGGGCTATGCAGATCATCTATCTTCAAGGCTTCCTGATTGTGTTTGTCTACGTAGCAACACCAGCCAGGACTATAAGAACTGATCATTAGAACAAGCCTATCAATAATAATATTGATCATCCAATAAAATTTGATGTTGTCAGAGGAGAAAATGAATGTTAAAATTGAGTTGTTATTCGTGACAGCTTAAGGAGATTACAGCGACAATAGTTTTGGTAATCACGACAGAAGGTGGCTCATAGTTGGCCTGCTAAGGCATCGCGTGCCCGTCCAACTTAGAGTGCTTTCGAGATCAGGCTACGATAAGAGCCACTTTGTCTCAAGAGGTAAAGAGGGCTCTATTTCGTATTCGTACGTAATGGCCTCTAGCTTGGATCCACGTTTCAACCAGATGGCTAGTAATATCGCTACGAATATATCATCTACCCTTCTATACAGTCAATATGGGGTAGGTAGGTCATTATTATTATTATTATACAATAAAACGATCAATGTTTGAGCTTCAAGAAGTCAAAGAATGCAATTGTCCATGTTTATATTTTTATATTAAACTTTAATCTTATTATTATGTTATATCAATTTGTTTTTTTTAACGCAAACTCTCAAGCATTCTTCAATTCTGGGCAAACCTTTCCAATGAGCTTTATCAATAAGTAAAATCTTCTTTACATCCAATTATTGATGAAGATATCCAAGATTTTCTCTTATTGAAGTCATTCTGAAGAGCTTTTTTGCATTGTTAAAATGTTTGCTATTCTATTCTTCTTCGACGATTTATATTTGAAATAAGTCGGTAGTAATGAGTTGTATCGTCAGGTAGACGTGCAATTTAAAAGTATTAGACGGCAACTGAGTACATAGAACTCGTTGTGGAACAATAATGACGAAGATTATGGTGATGATGATGATGATGATGGAACAACTTGGGAGTTTCAGGCGGGGCTTCAACATATATATAGACATATATATGATCACTTCTAATTAGAAGCTCTTGTGATATACGTCCTAGTCAATGTACCCACACACTTCTTTTGTTGATCCATGCTTCAGGAATCATCTCGACGATGAGTCATGACACATCAAGTGAAACGTCTCGATACACCTATACTTTAGCCTTGAACCTATTGGAAACCATGATTGAGAGAGGAAGATTTATCAATAAACTCGCTACATACATGAAGATACCTAAAATTCTTCTTGGAGAATGTGTCATATTTATTATTTTCCCCTGTGATAGATCAGGAGACTGAGAGTTCTCTATTATTTCTTAGGAATTTTATTATCTACATGGAAAAAAAAATATGAGAAATTCTTAGACGTGTATAGATATATGTGTGTTGGTTGATTTTTCTGGCTGGTAAAGTGAGAAAGAGCTGGATGACTCAGGCGGAATACATTCTCCGCCTCAGGGTAGGGTATAGAGGAAGGAGGATGGAATAGTCGAACGTCATCGTTCATTAAGAATCCATTCGTCGGACTGTAAAGGAGGCAGGCATATATGACGAGCGAAATTTCTTCTCATGTTGTGTTGGACCGCGCGTGATGGTATACATCCTCTATTGCTTTCTGGGGCTATAGATATATATGCATCACGTCAGATCTGGACATATAAAGAAAACAGTGAAGAAAAAAAATTGCTATTTACTAAAGAATTTATCTTATAAACATTCTTCGAACCCAAAATCATCACATCGGATTTCATTTTTCAATCCTTTTTTGCATCATTGTCCTCCAGATATCCAATCAATTCTCCCTGAAATAAAACTGGACATTTCACATGCAACCACACGAACAGAAAGAGTAAAAACGAGATAACAGAAGCCAATTAAAGCCAAATATCCAACTAAATGATGAACAATCTGGATCATCATCATCTGTAGAGGATTAAAAAAAGCAACAACAAATTATTCCAATAAAAATTCTCGTCGACATTTGACCAAACTGAGGGACATCTCTCTTCCCCAGTAATCGAGAATATCCAGGAGGGATATATACCTCCAGTTCTGATCGTCGATCCGAGTTTCTGCCTGTAATTAAAACGCCACACCAACCTAGCAACTCGCTCTCTGGGTGAATGTGACATCTGGCTCTGTATTTATATGTATATACATCTATATGTATCGTTCTCCCTTGTACTCTAGCATCCCCTTTGCACCTCGAGCCAACATCAGTGACACAGAGCCCGGAGGCAACGAATCTCTGGAATGTCCCCCCCCCCCCTGGCAGTGTTCATGCACTAGCCCGAGTCACCCTGCTGCTGTTACATATACAACTGGCACACGACAGCCACTGCGTAATTGCGCTGTCATGGACGCCGGAACGATTTCGAAATTTTCCCCATCTCGTGCAGAGAGATGAACGACAGGAGTGTAGAGAGAATGACTGGTACAGTTGTACATGTATATGTACAGTAAAAGTCGATACGTGTCCATGAACAAGATAAAAAGAACTGCGGGTGGTTAACGATGCTCGTTTCACATTTTAGATCGCTCCTCGTCGTCGCACATGGATGAGGCAATTGTCAAGGCAAATATATGCTCACTGGCTCTGACAAGAGCCAAGTGGAAAGTGCGAAAGGGTTTGCTTTGCTTTCGTCAGGCAATACCTAGTGTAGTAGGTGCTTTAATTGAATACTGCTTTGTAATTGAATGTCTTCAGCGTGGCACGTTAACGCTCATGCAACCAGTTTCTCTATCTTTCTCTGTCTCTCTGGTCTCAGTTGCATTACAACGGGCTTCGTAATTGCTGTGTCGCGTACGGGCGACACTACCTGGAGAAAATTACTTGTATGAGCATGTGCAAGAGTAGGTTGTCGCCAAACGACTGTTGTTTGCGGAAGTCTCCGGCAACTCATGAATTATAGACTACTTACATGGTGTATATTCGTGTATGAACAGAGGAGAAAAATGACTGAGTAGTTATTTCAGTAGTGAAGCGGTAAAAGGAGATAACTCATAAATTATGAAAAATTTTGGACACTTTTAGTTTTACAAATATCTCGAAAACTTTGAGAGATATGATAAAATCT
>JABSMT010053617.1:0-11927 GCA_018902335.1 Eumacrocentrus americanus
TTAATAAATATTAAATGCAAATTAATTAACTCAAAATTTTATTTGGATTCTTACCTGCGACTGGTGGTACATAAAACGAGCAACTTCTTCCCACGAGGTGGTTGTTTTTTCAGCAGCACCAACAAGGCTTGCAGCGTCAAATTAGAGTACCTTGGCCCAATGGGACCATAGTCCAGTAGTCGTTCAATATTATCGACTAAAATGCAACTAAGCTGCGAGCGATATGCATCGTCGAAGATTTTCCGTATCGATAAACATTTGGCAGTCTCTGTGAAGCCGACCATATCGTCCGGAGTGCAGACTTTGACGAATGGAAAATCTGAATTTTTGGCAATTTGTGCAGCTAACGCAGTCTTTCCACTGTTTGGTGGACCTTCCAGCAGCACCGAGACAAGACCAAAGCCCTCGGCTGCCCGTGCTTCTTGAATGTAAAGGTTTCCATCAGCGATGATTTCCGCCACAGGTCTTCCCCAATTGAGAATGCCTCGCGTAAGCAAATGATCCAGTGCATCGGCAGCAGTACCAAACGCAGGCTTGATGTCATTCTCCAGGGCAAGAAGAAAGTCTGTCCTAGAGACCATGAGCTTCTCCATTGCTGCAGGATCCACCTCGACTTTACTCGAAGCCTTGATCAGTTTATTCATAGCTGTGCTTTGTGCAGCCCTCACTAAACCCTCCAGTTCAGCACCACTGAAATTCTTCGTAAGCAGTGCCAATTCTTTCAGGTCCACGTCTGGAGCAATCTTTTTGTGGTCTCGCATTCGTGATGTGTGAATGTTGAGGATCTGATGCCTGCCATGCTCGTCAGGAAGACTGATCTCCATTTGTACCTCCAATCTGCCAGGACGCAGCAGAGCCTCGTCGATCATGTCTCTTCGATTGGTCATGCCAATCACGAGGATATTGTTCAACTGCTCGACACCGTCAATTTTAGCCAACAATTGATTCACAACAGTGTCGTGGACACCAGTGTTGCCAGCAACGCTGCCTCGAGACTTACAGATTGCGTCGATCTCGTCGAAGATGATTATGTGCAGACCACTGTTAGGTCCTAACTTCTTCTCTTCGTCTTCAGCGTCAGCAAAGAGTCTCCTAATGTTTGCCTCACTCTCACCAACGTATTTGTCGAGGACCTGAGGACCATTGACAATTTTCGGCTCTCTAGCATTCAACATTGTACCAATTTGACGAGCCATCAGAGTCTTTCCTGTTCCTGGTGGTCCATAAAGCAGAATTCCCTTGACGTGCTTGCAGCCGAGCGCCATCACCACCTCTGGAGGAAATACTCGAGACGCAAATGCTCGTCTGAAGATAGCACTGAATTCCTTATCCAAACCACCAATTCCCATTTTTGCAAAGTCCCAGTCTGGATTTATAATTGACTGACGAACGATTTTGCCTTTTGCCTGTCCAATGAGATTTAAGCACGAGTTATCAGCCTTCTCGAATTGAATTACAGAGTCACCTAGGCAACGACCCATTCTGGTTTTCTTTGGCTTCGGTTTGCCTCCTGCTTCGATGGCTGATATGTCAGGTGCTTCGAGGTCCTTCACCACTAATCCAAGCATCTTCTTGTCGCCAAATTGAAAGGCCAACTGTTGTCCAACTGTAAAAGCATGGCCAGAGAATTTGAATAAGAAATCCTTGGCCATTTGCTCTGTGTCGTAGGGCTCTGTTGTGGTCCTACAAACAAACCATCCATCAGTTAACTATCTCATTCATAACAATTGACTGAAAATCTTGATAAAATTATAAAAAATGCTCACTTCGTTTTTTGAAGGAAGTCTGCCTCTAAGACAATGTTACACAATATTTCAGAGCTCGATGATGAATCGAATTTATAAGGGCGGACGTCGATTTCCTGATCAACAGAAAGAGCCGCCCACTTACGTTGTGGTAAACTAAAGCCGATGTATCCACGTGGAACATCTTCATGCCCTTCAACCGTAAAGACGTAATTCTGGTTGGGTAACGTGGTAACTTCGACATACCTAGAAGAATGAAAGCAAAAGAATCATCATCACAAAATCATCAACCATTTATAACAAGAAAATCGTCTGACCTACTGATTATTGATCTGTATAATGAAGTAAAACTTACTTAACATCTTTTGGAAAGTCATAGGGATTGATGCCAGCACAATTTTTCAGACTCAACTCGTCCGTAGGACACCTGCATGCTCTCATCCTCTGTTAGAAAATTTCAAACTAAATTTAGACAAATTGAAATCAACGAGAGAGACCTCGAGAGTATTGATGTAAAATCTATCTATAACAGCTTTTCAAATATTCGTAGACATGAAGTCACGAGTATATTTATCTCGTCATCAGTGAAACTCAACGCTTTCACTCATAACGTAATGCATTGCAGCAATGCGTTAATCTATGCAGTAGAAAATATAGTCGTTTTTTTTGTTCATCTAACTATCAAGTGATACTTACCATCATTTTCCCTGATAAACTATACTTCTTTGATAGAATACTTGGGGGGACACGGATTCACACGGCTGTATGGACCTGCAATGCAGAAATCTACACTGACCTGAACTTGATTGAAATGATTACCAACATGGGGGGCCACACCTGCAGAATGTTCCTCCAATCGTGAGACACAGGTGTTGGCAATTTATTTTTGCATCATTGGCACAATTTACAGGAGTATCGATTTCCAACGATGAGATTCAACGCCATCTGTGAACAAAGCTCAGCAACTAAACTATTGAATTCAAGATGTAGCTGGTCAGTTCATTCTGCTGTGGATCTGGACTCTAATTTCTCTATGCTTATTTCTTAGGACACACGAGAGTTTACGTAAGGAGAGGTATGTTCGTGAAATAATTCTTTATATGAAGTAAAAAGGTTAATTAAAGGGGTTTTTTATAACTATTTCAGAAGCAAAATGTCGCTGCACTCTCTGATTTACAATGCAATCTTCAAGCGAACGTCCACGTTCGTCGTTGCCATGGTGGGTGGTGCATTCTTCTTCGAACGCACGTTAGACATTGCTACAGACACTATTTTTGAAACCTACAACAAGGGTGTAAGTTTACATATAAATTTCTAAAGGCTTATGCATACTTTTTATCCAATAATGGGCATGAGAAGAAACATAACCTAGTTATGATATTATTTATTGCCAAAGAGCTCCGATACATTTCTATGTTGAATTATATATATACATAAATGAGTTTATTGTGTTCCAGTGACAATGATTATTTTTGTTTCAGAAATTGTGGAAAGATATAAAGTCTAAATACGAGAAGAACGAGTAAATAAAGAAGGCTTAGTGGCTTTTCGACAACTAGGAAGAATAACTGAATACATTACAGCAAAAAATGTCAAGAGTTGTCCCATGCACATAAATGTAAATAAATAAGTAATGTGCATGAGAAAAATAATGCAATTATGTATTTATCCTTGAGTTATTCCATTCATTTGTATTGAAATGAGGGAGAGAAAGGATTCATTTTTGTGTTCCAATTCAATGATTGCATTAAATTTAAACTAGAATAAATGAGTAAATAAAGTTGGAAGATCCAAATATAAATGAGTATTTGGTTTGAGTATGATATCGCGTTTGGTATAGCAGAAGAACTCTGAACAATGGTTTTAATAGCTGCTAAATAAAGCCCCTCATGTAACGAATTTTTGCGGAATAGTTATACTTTGAGGTTATGTTTCTTTCAAGATAGAGTTATCAGAGCGCAAATTAGTCATTATTTTCTTAATGTATCCAATTAAATTATCTTGTTCTTGAGCTTAAATTATGGAGCACAAAAAATATTTGAATCTCGCGCCAAATGAGTCTAAAACGCGCCCTCTGGGCGCGTTGAATTGCGTCATGCGCAGTCGAGCTTGATGACGTTAGGAGCATTACACCTGGGTTACACCTGTAACATTGGCTTTATGATGGTGCTGTCAGTCTCGTTAGCGTATGGACGATAGCGAAAACTCGTCGGATGAGCTGGACATCTCAAGGACACATGTAATTACTTCCTCTGTAATTTCTTGTGAATGGACGTTGAGGGTGTTGATACGTGTATTTTAATCTTTTTCTGGACTAGAGAGAGCTTTATAATATACGTTACGTCACCTAGTGGTGAACTTCTGGTTTCTCATAACCTACAATCCTTCAATGGATATCTGTTGATGTTTGTAAATAATCTCGATGATGCCAACTCATTTTTCTGCAATTTTATCGTTCTCATAGAGATTATCTGTGCCAAGAAGTCAAAATTGGTGTGATTAGCTACATCAGAGAGTCAATTCAATGTTGGTGCTCCACTTTTCTCAATGAACAATTTTTGACGAGAAAATATATGGGGTTATTGGTTTGTTTCATAGGTATACTGCAAAGTTGGTTGTAATAATTAATTTTTATATTTTGTTTTCTTTGTTTCAGTAGCTGTGGTCTTGTAACAATGTAATGTAGCCTTGTCATGAGTGGTCCAGACCTGCAAGAGCACACTTTTGTGAAGGTGCTCTACGACTTTCAATACAAGACAGCAGAGGGAAGAGAGATAGCTATAAAGAAGAATGAAAAGCTATATCTTCTTCAAAAGACAAATGCTGATTGGTGGCAGGTTGTCAGGACCTGGGAACAAAGATCTTTCTATGTGCCAGCTACGTATGTCAGGGAAATGTCCAAATCTTCGAGGAAAAATTCCGAAGAGGACAGAGACGCAGCTCTTGCACCATTGGATGGACCTAAGTACAAAAATATGCCCAAGGAAACATCTAGTGCCATGAGGAATGTAAAAAAATGGCTTGCAGGAGCCATCGACAGCAAGCAAGAGTCCTCTAAAATGTCGTATGGCTCCGATGAATCTCATAAACACCATGCCATGGACTATGCCTCCAGAGCTGAATTAAAAGTAGGACTGGCAGCTATAAAGTCAAAATCGTTGGAGAGGGACCACAGAGCCGAACAATCTGATCAACAAAGTCAAAAATCTGATTTGAAAGAGAGAAAACGATCAAAAGAAATGCAGAAAAAAATGTTAGGCAGCACAATGAATGATCAGGACACTTCTAAAGCTTCAAAATCTTTCTCAACAAGTCCAAAATCCTTCGATATGCAGCCGAGAATGGAAATGTCCCTCCAGGATCCTTTTAGAAAGGAGTTGGAAAGTAGCCTAGATCGTCGACGCAAAAAATCCGATAATACAGACTTCGAGAAGCTCGTTCGTGAGAATCGTGAGCAAGAATCACTTCGCGATCGAAGAATCAGAACGAAATCCTCCTATTCCGATGATTCGCATATCGAGAGCGACTCTGACGAAAGATTTCTTCCACGAATCAACGAAAAACCAAAAAAATTCGATAAACCAGACCAAAAACTCAGTTTATCCCTACGCGAAGAGTCTAGCAGTAGTCGTCAGAGTCCCAATGCACCAAGAAGAAACAGCAGAAGTTTAGAAACGGACGCTAGACAATTCTGCATGCGCACTGAGCGAAGTTTAAGTCCTAAACCCACCTACGGACGTCAACTGACCATCGCAGGAGGACAGATAGTCGACGATGAATTAGAGACAAACACGAGCGACCATAAAATCCTAAACGACAAACGAAGAACCTGGGCAGTGGAAGAACTCATGTCTGAATTAACTCAAATGTGTAAAGACAGAGTCCACAGCAAAAAGCCCAACTTCCAACTCAAAAGTACAGAAATAAAGAGCACCTTTGATCCATTAGATGAATTAACAAAAGAGCTCCACGAAATGAATTTACTGAGATCTGAAGGAAATACTCCTCAAGTTGAAGCTCGACCGAGTGACTTTAAATCGACCAATGCATCACCCAGCAATATCTCCAAGATATCCATAAACGTCGAGAACACATCGTCAAGTCTGAATTCTGTTGGTCTATCAACTCAAGAAGAAGACGACGAGCCAGAAGACATAACCGAGCACTCAAATATCTCCGAAGCTTCTGATATATCTGAAAATTCTCTAGTTCTTCGTCATCCTAAGCAAGAAAAACCGTCAGCCTTCACATTCCACACTACAGACGTAATAATACCACAAAGCAAGTCCGCAAAATCACCAAAGTCACCGAAGATACTTGATGAATACAACGAGGCAAACATACTGAACGACTGTTCACCTGACGAATCACTTGATGACACTCTATCATTATCATTTGATAAGCAATCTCGTTATCGCAAGCGCACAACGAACGAAGCGAGTCATTCGACTATAGACAATGGCCACGAATCACCGTGTTACTCCAACGTGAAAATGCATCAAACGGGCAAGGTGAAGCTGCGACCGAAGACCCGAATAAATACAACTATTCTACCAGGCGAATTGAGACTGACACCATCCCTGGAGAAGCTTGCCAGTGAGATTCAGTTTATACCAGCAAGGAGAACGAGTGACGAGTCTAAAAATGCATCGCTAAACGAAAGTACTAGTGATGTTTGTAATGACAGTGGAATTCACGATGCAACGTACAAGTTCGATGACTCTTGGGATAGGAAAAAAATCCTCAAATATGCAGGCAGTTTTAAAACAAAACGGGAAGGACGATACTTTCATCGAAGAGAACATTTTGAGGACGAGGAAGAAGAGGACGACGACTCGATGAGCAGCGTAAAAAAGAGTGGCCTGAAGAAAAGTTCTACTTTACATTTCACCACGATACCTGATAACTATCGGCGCTTTCGAACTCACAACAATCTTGCGTCCAATATTTCCCAGTCTTTCAAGCGACGAAGTAGAAGTTTGAGTGACCTCAGGTGTCTCGAGGAAGAAGTCATCACCGTGAGCAGACAAAACTCTCAGGAATCATCTAGATCACCTACATCGAAACCAATTCCCCTGCCAAGGACAAAAATCCCGGCGATAGACCCTGCAGATGTACGTGACGATAAACCCACTGATAAAGTCGAGAGTAATGCAAACAGAGTTAGAGTCCCTGTGCCGAGGAAAACAAGTCGCAAAAAAGAAGATAACACCATGGATGACCCTTGGGAGAGATTTAACTTGCCTGGGATAGCACGAGTGGACAAGCATCAAAATCATTTAGACCAATTAACACCTGGTGAGATCGACATTGAGTCTAGCACTGCTGTTGGCTTTAAAACTCTCCTCTGCACATCAGACAGCGGCTCAGACAACTGTCTTCAATCAAAAGAGCTGCTCTCGCACAACGACTACAACGACGATCACGTGGGCAATCGAAGCTTGGGAAAGTCCAGTTCTGGTGTCAATCTGAAGAAAGAGGGAACGAAGACCAGGGAGAGTCCTTCAGATGAGCAAATCTTGAGCTCGAATGCAAGCTCAGAGGCTCTTCAGAGCCAGTCAGAGTCAGAGGTGACTGCAGCCTTCGATGCATCTTCACAACCAAGTCCAGTCAATGCCAGGGTAGCTCAGGATGGATACGAGTGTGCTATCGACTTGCCTCCAGGCTGGACACAGAAGTACGACCTTCACACAGACCAGATTTGCTTCATCAACGAGCAGGGAGACAGAGTAAGTAATTTTTATTTTCTTTGAATTTGAAAAAAATCTATGTATTTATCATGAAATCTTTATTTCTTCCACGAGTGTGTTATGAAGCAGCAGCAGCAAGCCTACACGACGAGTTACAACCTTCAGCAAGACGAGTCATTATAAAATTTAACGTATTCATGACAATCGTCAAACGGATGTGAAAGAGTATACGTTCGTTGTTTATTGTCGTTCATCCTAAAAATAGAATGCATTAGAGAATTGTATGTGACAAGCACAGAAAAATTCAACAGGCGACGACCATGTGTGACTGTCCTTCCGTATGCCCAGTATCATCACCCAGCAGCAACCAATTTATTTTGTGGTAATTTCGTAGATGTAATTAGTGCCTCGAGCCGATGACATCATGTCGGATAATTGGATGAAATGGGCGAGCACGTATGCACGGTTGGGATGCGTCAGGAGAGCACACTGGGTCTCGGGTCGTGGAATCGAGCGTGACCCCAACAAATTGAATTCGTCATTCGTGTCTAAGGCGATTGGTCGAACAGATCAGAGTTACTTAGCTCTCAAATACTTCTTCGACAGCCTACCGAAGATATTTAATTAATCTAGGTCTTACATCTTACTAATCTTCACCTCGAGAAGATTATTGAATGGATATATATACATGCAGAGGGAAGAAACATGAATTGACTGACTCGATGAAGTCAAATAAATTTATTTATTTGCCTCTATCAATCTTCACATCACTGGAGATATCAAAGAGTCGTCTCAGAACAGGGAGCCCAAGAATTTCCAATATCTTGGCGCCTGAAGGGCCCTCATACACAAGAGAACCCTCTGTCCCACCCGCAGCACGCCTTCACAAGCATGTAAGAAATATCTCACATACCCGGCGGCCGGCTGGTCGCTTTTCAGTTTGATACGACGACCCAATCCCGCATTAATTCGTGTGCGTGTGTATACTTACCAGTCTGAAATACATTGGCACTGACGCGACTACTACTGTCTACTGCCTCTTTTGCCTCAGCTCTACTCTGAATCACATGTGCAGTAGTCGCTCTCCTCTGAGTGAAGGCATTGAGCAGCTTCCCAGTCTGATGTTGTAGTCAGTACGCGTCGCAGTTGCTTCCGAGTAGTTTGGAATCATTGGTAGCATATCATGATGAAGGAAACGAAGAAGAATACACAAATTAGTGTTGTAACAGTGAAGTAATTCATCATAATCGTGTGATATGATTAATTACTATTCTCTGTTATTTCATAATTGGCTTTAATTTTAATTCACAAGCACAATTGACTAACTGTTACTAAAAATAGTGTGTAATGAAGATAGTTAATTACTGATAGTAAGATCAAGTTACTCATGTAAACAAAGAGTCAATTGAAGAATTCAAAACATAGACAAATAATGTGACTATACTCTTTTAATATCATTGACTGATATTGTTTGTCGACAAAACCGCGCTGCGATTGCACGAGGATGTGGTTTCTTCCCGGATTGACGCAGTGAATTACGCGTTCAAGACAAGCCTCGGTGGTCTCTCTCTCTGACGATAAGAAGCAAGCAGGCATCACAGGCTTTTTTGGGAACTAGAACACAAGATGAATGACGAACACTGCTTGATGGAGGAGAAGAGTCTCCTGGCAAGCGCACGTATTGCTAGACACGGCTATTCAACTACCCAGGACGGTCTATCAAGCTTCTCGAAGGCCAAAGTTCCCGCCTACAACTGGCTGCCCAATGAATTGAGGAAAAAAATTGCCCAGAGCTGCGAAGACGTTCGTACGAGGCAGGGATATCCTGTGGTCGACTGGCTCAGGCAGATCAGGAGTAACTGTGACTTCTGCGAGTCTGGAATTACATCGCAAAGCTCGCGAAGTGTGAATTGGAGCACTGGTGAGGATTTTTCTGGTATGGAAAACATCAGAGGGGCATCAGGCCGCGCTGACAGCTGCACAGACACTTATGACGTTGAGTCAATTAGGGATGAAGTGGTGCAGGAGAAGCACTTGGTGTCAAGAGGACATTCGGACGATGAGTTTACCAGCTCCTTGGAGCTTGTAGGCAGCAAGGACGATGAAGAAAACAAGGAGGAAGGGAGCTTCTCACGCATAGATGACGTATCGAAGTCGTCTGATAGCGAAAACATTGATATCTCCAGTCAAGTTAGTGAGTTCATGACTGGAGAGTTCCAAAGAACTCGAAACAGTCATCCTCTATTGCTCTCTGAAGTCACAATGTATCCTAGAAGGGTTACATGTTGCGTTAATTTGATTCGGGATGAGAGTGGATACTTTACTTCTTGTCATACGAGTTCGTTTGAGGATTTACCTGAGCTGAAGGTAGTCATGGGTAGTGATGACAATAGTACACTGGAGATTTGTCAAAAATTCTTGGATGAATCCACAACAGCTAGTGCTAATAGTCAAAGCATTCAATGTGAATCAAACACAATAAATAAAATAAATACACAGCGATCATCAGGATCAACTGAGACGTTTTCTCGATCCTGCGATGACATTTTTGGAGATAGAATGACAGAGTACGGTTCTCTGGAGGACAATGCCAGCATGAGGGTGAACGAATTGGTTGTTATAGATTGCGAAAATAACTTAGCTCTGGCTCATGCTAAAGGAAAGCTGAACGTGACATTCCCGGGTTCTTTGCAACCAGCTGCCCACTGGACAGAGACGTTCAACGACTTTGATTCTTTAAAAGAGAATAATGGACTGGTTACGTCCGATGAATTGTTGTACGACTCCTGTGAAAATATCGAGAGCAATATTTACAGGGAAAGTTCGTGTGGATCTAAAGTCGGTGACTCTGATTACAAATCAATTGGCTCGGCGAGTTCTACTAATCTCCCTGAATCCCTTCAGGACATTGATGAAGAGGCAACGTCATTTGATAAATTTATTCCCCCGATTTATGAGAACTGGAACGCTTGCATAATGAGCGGATGCTCATCGCAGTCCTTGGATGACACGAGAACCTCGGAATTTTATTCACCAAGTGACTTTACTGAGACTGTGTTTGATGAGACATCGACAGGGAAGATTGTTGAGGATGAAAATGATGATATTATGGAGTTTCGAAAGAGAAAAGGCTCAGCCGCGAGCGATATTCTTGTGTGGAAACAAAATTTATTGTATGTGGCGATTGATGACGAGGATGATATGTGTCAGGTACAAAAGACGACAAAAGAATACTTTAGGGAAATAATTAAATTGTAGAATTATTGAATTATTTTATTAAGTAAATTCTTTCATTTAATTATGCTGTGACTTGATTTGTATTTGTATTTTTCAGTGGTTCTCCTCCAACGATGACGAGGGAAAAATCTATTTCTTCGAGGAGAATAGCAATGAATCTTCATGGGTACTTCCAACGATTACGCCTGGCAAAGCTCAAGCAAAAGCCCTCGGCCAAAAGGAAGATTATCCACATATCGAGGAGGACACCACCGCAATGAACGAGTTCTCTCAGGCAGAGAGTAGTAATACGCCCAGCAGTGCACCTCACACAAATCAAAGTATTATTAGTCGAGATGTTTTATTATTAACGAAGAAACCTGGCGCCTCGTTGAACGATTGGCCGCAGCTTTCATTCGATGGAAACATGCGAATCCTGAAGGAAGGACCAATAAGTCGAACAAAAATTACAGAGAATGGAAAGAAATTACGGAAAAATTGGAGCACTTCTTATGCTGTGCTTACAGAATTATTTTTGCTCTTCTTCAAAGACTCGAAAACCTTCAGCACTATGATGAAGAGTGGACAGTCACCGATAGCCAAGCCGGATATATCCGTCGATTTAAATGGAGCAGTGGTGGAACATGGTGAGAGGGCAAGCAGTAGGAAGAATGTTTACATGATCAGCACGGTATTGGGACTTCAAGTTCTTATCCAAAGTGACAATACAGCACTGGCAGCAGAATGGTTCCAGGAGATACATGGAGCTATACGTAAACTGGTAGGATAGGATTTTATTTAAGTAGAATTGTATATATATTTTGCTTTTTAATTGAATGATTTAAACTAAAGAATTTCGGGATTTTTCCAGCCGTTTAGTTTCAAAGCTCCAGCCAAGCCCTTTGCCGGTCCACCAGAGGCTCGAAAAATCAGCAATAGCAAGCTGTCTACGGAAGTAAATCAACCTGAAGAACCTAAGAAATCATCTAAAGTTGCTCGATCAAGATCAATAAAAAGTAAGTGTTTATTAATTGCTAAAAATCAACGAGTTTATTCACTTTTATTTGTTTTCGATCAGTGAAAAGGCTAGACGATTCGTTGGAAGACCTCAGTGGAACTGTTGCTGAGAGGCAGACGAAGATAAAGGCCAGGCTTCGACGATTTTTCCAGAGACGTCCCACCGTTGAATCCCTTATGAAAAACGGCATTTACAAAGGTTTGTGCCTCTGGATTTTTTTGTATTGTATAATTATAAACTTAATGTTATAATTAATTA
>JABSMT010053628.1:0-11922 GCA_018902335.1 Eumacrocentrus americanus
AGTATTTTAATTTAATAATATAATTTTCATCATTAGAATATTTTTTTTCTGACAAACAAATTCTTTTTTTTTAGATTCTAAACAAAGCTGGATATACACATTCGCTGTATGCAACGTTTAATAATGGTTTAGCTTATGAATTTCTTCCTGGAGACATTCTAACAATTGAGACTGTTCGTCAGCCAGAAGTTTATTGGTTGGTGGCTAAGAGAATGGCTCAAATGCACAAATTAAAGCTTGATGACTATCCTGAGATTGATAAGGAGCCTATGATATGGAAGAAGACTGAAAAGTTCATGGAACTTATGCCAAAAGCATTTGAAAAGCCTGCCAAACAGTCAAGGTATATTTAAAAAATACTGAAAAAAAAGGAAATTTGTAAGTATTGTATAAAAGAATTTTTTGTTAACAGGTTTGAGATGATGATAAAGCCTTATGAGACTCTTGAAAGGGAATATAAAATTTTAAAAGAGAATCTTCTGCAATTCAACAGTCCTGTTGTCTATGCACACAATGATCTACTTCTTGCGAATATTCTCTATGATAAAGATAATAATTCTGTGACTTTTATTGACTTTGAATACACAGGATTTAATTATCAAGCCTTTGATATTGCTAATCACTTCGCAGAGTTTGCTGGTATTACTTGTTAAAGTCATGAAAAATAAGAAAAGAAAAATAAACGAGATTTTTTATTCTAACTGAATTTCTTTTCTAGGAGTGGAGGACATCGATTATTCATTGTATCCTGAGGAGACTTTTCAAAGATCTTGGCTGAGGATTTATTTACAAGCTTATAATGAATCCAGCAGTGTCTCTGAAGATGATGTTACATGTTTGTACCATCAAATCGAGCAATTTGTCCTGTTAACTCACTTTTTCTGGGGCTGTTGGGCACTCATTCAGTACAAACATTCGACGATTGATTTTGATTTCTTGCAGTAAGTAAAGAATTTATGAAAATAATAGTCTTCTACTTATATACTAAGATCTGAAATTTATTGTAGATTTGCTGCAGTAAGATTTGACGAATTTTTCCGACGAAAAAGTGCCCTCGAAAACGAGGAAATCATTCCCAATGATGTAACGACAAGATTGTAACATATAACAGCAGTATTTTTTTATTATTATTTATTGACGCTACGAGAACATTCTGCATGACCTATCGAATATAATTAGTTGTCTAAAAATGTTATAAATAAAAAATTCTACTTATTGTTATCCTCTGTGTCGTCTCTAATGCCGGATATCCAGATTCAAATTTTCGCGCGCGCGCCAATTGTTATCAATACTCTTTATTTGATATCAAAGCAGGATAACCTAACAAATAATTTTTTATATCGTAGCTAGATCCCTAAAACGTAATTTGGAAAAATTTTAATTGATATTACCGACTAAAAACTGGTAAAATTAATTTTTCAAATTCATATAACCTCAAAATGTATCAGATCAATTTTTTGTCAATTTTCAATATCAAGCGACTAAATAAAAATTCTAAACAATTCTCTAAGTGTTTAGACCACCATAAAGATTCTATTTCTCACATAAACACACTAGATTACCGAATATTAAAAAAAAATGACTTTACTTTTTAGGTAAGAATAACCGCCACAGCTGTATGCTTCTGCAAATGAATGGTGTCTTCCGCGTCTGTTGTTGTCACGTCTGGTAAGTTGATCACCATGTAATAAGAGAGGTAGTCCTTATTAAATAGTTTCTTTCTTTCAGAATGAATGACATGGAAAAGCCAAAGAAAATAAGAACAAGGGGCCGAAGAGGCGGTAAACGTCAACGATTATCCGAAGAGTATCGTACCAAGTTCAATTGTATCTTTTGTCAACAAATCATGCTTGCTGTGCCAGGCCACATGAATCTATTAGAGAAATTCGACAAATGGGTTTTAACAGGGTCGATCACACTCGAGCTGATAAGAACGTGCTGTGAGTTGGTGTCCAAGACTCATTCGACAAGGCAGACACGAGAGGCTTTAGAAGGTTCCCTGATGAGTAAATTCAGAGGATACCACTCCACTGGTACACTTCGTCGAATGGTATTAGCACACATGATGACATGCAAGCTGCACCAGACCACATTTATTCCAGCAAGATGCAAAGGTTTATATTTTATCGTATGTAAAAAATTTGTAACTAGTTTTCATTCTTTTTAACTTTTAAATTCATTACAGAGACAAACAATATTAAGGAGAACACTATCAACGTTCCAACGATCGTAAAAGAGGAGTTAATAATTGAAGAGAATAAGAATAATTCAGAATCAGAAGTAGGATTGTTACTAAGTAATCCTGTTCATAAGCAAGAAGAAAATTCAATGGACACAGATGAGAATGACAATATGATTCCAATACAATCTACTCATTTGTCACTGGCTTGGCCCAGTGTGAAAATAGGAAAATGCAAAACTCGTGAATTGACTATTCGCAATATAAGTAACAATGACATCCAGCTTTAAAGTTCAATAACAGGCAATAACAACGACAACGACAGCTTTAAATTCCTGAAATTTAATTTTCTAGAAAAAAGATTCAATGATATTTCATTGTATCTCTCATAATTTTCGAGATATCTTGAAAAATCAAGATTAATGATTTTTAAAGAAAAAAAAAAAAAAAAAAAAACATTGCTGAAAGCAAAATTGATAATAACTCGAAAACTATGCGCGATAGGACAAAAATCCAAGAGACCTTTTTTGTAGAGAACTTAATTTCCTACAAATAATGTTCAGTAAGATTTTATCGTATCTCACAAAGTTTTCGAGATATTGGCAAAAATGAAAGTGTCTCCAATGATTTATAATTTTCAGTTACAATCTTTGTCTCTTCAGTACTGATTTATTCTAGTTATTATTTTTTGTGTTCTATTTTTTTCTAATTTTTCTATGTTCAATGTAACAACAAAATAATGGAAATCAACTGCTATTATTACCTATAATATAGTTTCTATGCTATAAGTATATTTTGTAATGGATTAAATGATGAAAAATGATGAATAAAGACAAAACAGTGATATTATTCATAAATTTCAATGTTTGGTTCTATCCATACAACCAGAAACAAGAATTCCATATCAATAAATTATATTTCGTATGCAATTAAATAAAAATTACCATCTTACTTACATGAATGTTACGTGGCGCGAAACAATTTGAATTCCAGCAGCGGCCATTTTGTGTGCCCCGCGCGCCAAAAATTTAAAATTTCTTTGTCTTGATTTCTCTATCAGGGGCGTAGTAATAGGTTATTTCTCACCCATTTTACGTTTTTTATTCAATTTTTATTTACCAGCGATCAAAGAGAGAGGCTGTAGATGCCTTCATGTAAAGGAGGTATTGTATATATAGAGGTTATATGTGTCAAGGCATAACATACTGGTGAACACACTGGACTACGAGGAGGACGTGACTCGGAGATTGACAATCATGGCTGGTAAGTCGAATTCTTGATCTGATTATGGTTTTTTAACTACAAATATTCCACAGAAATTAATACACAAAATATGTGAATAGATTTTCAAATTGTTTTTGAACTGTAAAAA
This sequence comes from Eumacrocentrus americanus, assembly GCA_018902335.1. Taxonomy (NCBI): domain Eukaryota; kingdom Metazoa; phylum Arthropoda; class Insecta; order Hymenoptera; family Braconidae; genus Eumacrocentrus; species Eumacrocentrus americanus. Next base: position 3,552 of record JABSMT010053628.1, read on the forward strand.
TTACTTTACAATACAATTTTGTAGTTTATCTATTGTTAGGATAATAATCTTCAGCTTATCATTATGTCAACAGGTATCAGTGAATGTTGATAATCAAGTTTTAATAATAATAATTCTTATTTTCTTTTTATTTCAGTACCAAATCCATTCACCAACCTTCTCAAGTCAATCACATTTAATGGAAAGGATAGACAATACTACGATATTTCTTCGTTTGGAGACAAATATGGTAATGAGAGTGACCTTTTGGTCTACACAAAACACGATAAACATTGTTTTTTTTTTGTTATCCAACGAATTGTTGATTCAAGCTTGACCCTCATTGATTTTATAACCAACAGATCGATTGCCATTCTCAATAAGAGTACTTCTGGAAAGTGCTGTGAGAAATTGCGATGAATTTCAAGTGAAGAAATCCGACGTAGACAAAGTCCTAGAATGGGAAACTCATCAAGCCAACGAAGATGGAGTAGAAGTGGCCTTTAAGCCTGCAAGAGTTATACTCCAGGATCTGACTGGTGTTCCTGCAGTCGTCGATTTTGCAGCGATGAGAGATTGTGTAAAGAATTTGGGTGGTAATCCAGATAAAATCAATCCAATATGTCCCTCTGATTTGGTCATTGATCATTCGATTCAAGTAGACTTCGTTAGAAGGTAAATTATTTCGTATGATTATAGATAAAGACATGGCAAGAGGAGCTCTCCCTGACTATTTAATGTTTTTCAGTGATGATGCTCTAAAGAAAAATGAAGATTTGGAATTCGAGCGCAACAAAGAGCGTTTTATATTTCTAAAATGGGGTGCCAAAGCTCTGCAAAATATGCTTATCGTCCCACCAGGTAGTGGCATCGTGCATCAGGTGAATTTGGAGTATTTGGCGCGCGTTGTATTCGACAAGGACGATCTTCTCTATCCAGATAGCGTTGTTGGAACTGATTCTCACACGACAATGATCAATGGACTTGGAATTCTTGGCTGGGGCGTTGGAGGAATTGAGGCTGAGGCTGTGATGTTAGGGCAAGCTGTTTCTATGTTGCTGCCAAAAGTTATTGGATACAAACTAGTTGGAAGGCTCAATCAATATGTTACTTCGACGGATCTTGTGCTGACAATTACTAAAGTAATAATAATAACAATACTTTTCTTCAGCCAAGTTTGCAATTAAATATGTTAAATAATTTTATTTTTCTCATAGAATCTTCGTCAACTTGGAGTTGTAGGGAAATTTGTGGAATTTTATGGACCAGGTGTGGCTGAATTGAGTATTGCTGATCGTGCAACAATTTCTAACATGTGTCCAGAGTATGGTGCGACGGTTGGCTTTTTCCCCGTTGACCAACAAAGTTTGAATTATTTACGACAAACAGGTAAGCCAGCTTTCATACCTCTATATTTTTTACCTGTGACCTTGTTGTCTTCTTTTCTAAATCTATTGTATTGCTTCTCCCCCAATAGGACGATCTGAGGACCACATTGAACGTATCGAAAAATATTTACAACAAGTTCGAATGCTGAGAGACTACAGCGATGCGTCGCAGGATCCAATTTTCTCTGAAACAGTTACATTAGACCTAGCAACAGTTGTATCAAGTGTGAGTGGCCCAAAGAGACCCCACGATCGTGTCTCTGTTGCAGATATGAAAATTGATTTCAACGAATGCTTGACAAACAAGGTAATAAATATTGCATTAAATTATAATCATGGCAGTGTTGACGTCAAGTGCTGGTATTGGGCGATTTTCCACCCAGTGACGATTAATTAAACACGTCTACTGAGTCAGAATCACCTCATACTGCACTGAAATATTTTGCCTTTAAGTATTTTCGTTAATTGTAGATTATAAATGATGACTTTGGAACCACGGATTCCTAGGTAACTAAGACTGTGATATGTTTTTGAACTACACATCACAGCGAAAGTTCCTTGGAACCTCAATGGCTCATAAATATTGTGAACGATGAATAACAAAAATAGCTGTTAATACTTGATGATATTGTCCCATGGATTTTGTCTTGGTGAACTAGCTTTATGGATATTCAGCACACCATACAGTTAGACCACCAAAGACAAATTCATGGGGACTGAAATTGTTGAACTCTGGTAGATGCTTCTCAATGAATGTTATAAAATTCTCACATCTAGAGACGAGTATTTCGATCTAGTCACTTTATTTAATAAGACAGTGCCACTAGACCAATACTACGCCTCCAGATTTGAGAAAAAATTCACACACTTACTGATTATTGATGCTAAAAGACCAATATTGTGTGAGTTCGTCCCGGTCAGGTTTAAATAAATACCTTACCGGTACCAATTTCACGCAGCATAAGCCTTGGATCTTTATAAAATGGAACTTATGCACGAAGGAAGTCCGGACGACTTACTGAGGTCTGTTCGTCAGGAAGCGCAGGCGATGACTGATGATTTACCTGATTCCGGGCCGCTATTTATATCGTCCTGGCTGACTCTGCTGCCATCTTGGCTAATACCTGGATGGCCGAGCGTCACCAAAGACAAGGAAAGCCCTTACTCCCTCGCTCTCTTTTCCTCATGCTTACCTGACCGCCAGATAGACCTCTTCGTGTGCAAAATCTTGACTCCCTGTATAGTCTGTTAATCATAGAATATTTTCATTTATAAATTCACTGATCAATAACTCGCGAACTTTTTAATTATGTTATTTACACAGATTTTTGTCTTTGACTTCGTCGTTTCTTATCTGTATGGCGAGGATAGATATTATACGAAGAGACGCGCCCATCTGTTGCGCGGTGTATTAAGTAAATTATGTCTATGGAGAATGTTTTTTTTTATAATTAATTATTTTTACTTGATCACAGAGAATCTAACAGAATAAGAAAAATTATGAATTTCAAGATTTCCTAGTTCGTGATCGAAAAATAAATTTTTCAGTTACTTCTGTTTGTTTTTGACCCTACAAGCGTATGCGATTTATCCTCGGGCTAATGAGTATCTAGTTTGGAATGTTCTCAAAGAGAAATCGTAATTTTGATATACTGACATTTGAAAATTTTTATAAATATCGTAAAATCATTCCTATCGCCTTGTTGTTTAATTAAAATTTATATTTATTTAAGTCATATCAGCAGGGTCCATTAAAATTCCAATTTTTAATCTATAATTCTGGCGTTAAACGGTAAAAGGAGATAAGTCGAAAAATTATCAAAAATTTTCAACATTTTCATTTTTCAAGATATCTCGGAAACTATAGGAGATACAATAAAATCTCATCAGACCTTTTTTGTAGGCAATTAAATTCCCTACAAAAAAGGTATCATGCATTTTTGCCGTATTTAGCATAGTTCTTGAGCTATAATTAATTTTATGAGAGATTTCAATAAAACTTTTTCATTGATTTATCTCCTTTTATCGCTTAACAACAGAATTAATGGTCGTTAAAAATTGAAATAAATTATTTAGTTTTGTAAAATCGTCTTTAATGTTTAATCTCAGAGAATTTTCATACGTTGTTACTACATAATTATTTATCCATTCATATGAGAGACTCGTCCAATACTCTCCCTCGTTCAATACAATGTATATAAGTCATCAAGACTATTTGTTAAAAACAAATTTCGAAATTTTCTGATAAACTTTAGAAAGTGTTCTGTTCAATGGTCATTAGACTATCGGTGCAGACTGATTAACATCAGAGATTTCGAAAGATTCCTCAGTAATACAATGAATAACAAGTAATAGAATTTTATTAGCCTCAGGAAATTTTGGGCGACAATGAACATTGTCCGACATCGTGGCGACAGACGTCGCCCAAGTTCTTGGCAAAGCATTAATGAGAATATGATTGAGCCGTCATTTGAAACTGCACTTAATTGCTCACCTTAATAGCTTCCATTGATGTCCATAGACTCTTCCCTATCTTCTTATCCATTCAAGAGTCTGGATTATTCATCCCTGATGACAAGACCACCCATTAACGAGAGTGTCTCCAATGCTTTTTATTGTCTGCGTAGAAATATTTCTCAAAATTCGACACACTATATTCTCAACCCTATATTATTTTAATATCTCACCCGATAAATTTATAAATCTCTATATGAATTAAGCTGATTATAAAATGATTAAAATGAAGATGAATGTACAAAGTCAATCGTAACGATGCCAAAGACGTACTGCGAATAACTGGCAAGACAATTGTCATATAAAGGTAGACTACTGCTTTGATCGTAATCGCTGATTCAACAGATATACAATTTTGCATATTCCACATATTTGAGGCCAAAGACTGCAGCCAGTTTGTACGTGAAGACTATATGGCCGCGGTCTGAGAGGCATTGACACTCCCCATCGGACTCTGCTGAGTTGGAAAATTGTCGCGTGATATTTCGACACTTTAATGCTATCATTATCAATCAATCCTTAACACTTATAGACAATGTCGTTATACCTAGTACCTATTAATAAAATTCTCTGTTTTCATTTTTTTTTCATTTAGAATCATTCTCGTGTGTTTACAGATTGGCTTCAAGGGCTACGGTCTCTCGCCGGACAAGGTGAAGCTAGAGGGAACATTCCAGTATGAAGGAAAAGATTATAAACTGAGACATGGATCGGTTGTCATTGCTGCCATCACTAGTTGCACGAATACGAGCAACCCAAGTGTAATGCTGGGGGCGGGTAAATACCTGAAACTTTGCTTTGCTATATTCAAAGCAGCATTTTGGGACTAATTCGGCAACGTTTTGTTTGTTCTCTCTAGGTCTGCTGGCAAAGAAAGCCGTCGAGGCCGGGCTAACTGTTGCCCCGTACATAAAGACCTCACTCTCGCCAGGCTCTGGGGTCGTAACTTATTACCTGAGAGAGAGCGGAGTTATTCCACCCCTCACTCAATTAGGCTTTGACATTGTCGGCTATGGATGCATGACCTGCATAGGAAATAGCGGACCTCTGAATGACTCGATTGCCGAGGCGATCGAGCGAAATGAATTAGTTTGCTGTGGCGTTTTGTCTGGCAATCGCAATTTTGAGGGAAGAATTCATCCCAGTACGAGGGCGAATTATTTAGCATCACCGCTCCTTGTTATTGCTTATGCCATTGCTGGAACTGTCGACATTGACTTTGAGAAAGAGCCGCTTGGTCGTAGAATTGACGGCAAAGATGTGTATTTGCGGGACGTTTGGCCGACGAGAGCTGAAATTCAAGAAGTTGAACAGAAATACGTTATACCGGCAATGTTCAAAAGCGTTTATGAGAAAATTGAGAGGGGAAGTAATCGTTGGGCTAGTCTTGCCGCCCCCGAGGGACAACTCTATCCTTGGAATGACGACTCTACGTATATAAAGCATCCGCCGTACTTCGAAGGTCTCCAAAAGGTATTATAATATATCTTTGATGGGTCTCTGTGATTGTCTTTAAATGTACATCTTGACAAATGAGATTTATAACAATATTTATTGTAGAGTCTACCTGAGGGAAAGCCAATTCACCAGGCCCGAGTTCTATTGAATCTCGGAGACTCTGTGACAACCGACCATATAAGTCCAGCTGGAAGCATTGCCAGAAATTCTCCGGCGGCGCGCTACCTGGCCAAACGAGGGTATAGTCCTCTTTGTCTAAAGGAAGGCGTTTCAAAAGGGATTATAACTAAGTATAATGCGGAAAATTTTATGCTTTTAGATTAACGCCCAGAGAATTTAATTCCTATGGCGCACGACGTGGAAATGACGCTGTGATGATGCGAGGAACTTTCGCGAACATTCGACTAGTTAATAAATTCGTTAGCAAACCCGGACCAAGAACGTTGTACATTCCCACGAATGAAGAGGTAAAAAAAATTCATTTAAAAAGTTAAAGCAAAAAGTTATTATACATTTAGGATTTTGTATTATTTTATTGTACAGATGGATATTTTTGATGCTGCTGAAAAATATGGCAAGGAGAACGTTCCACTCGTCGCTTTAGTAGGCAAAGAATATGGTTCAGGATCGTCGAGGGACTGGGCTGCCAAAGGCCCTTATCTCCTTGGAATTCGTGCAATAATCGCGGAGTCTTATGAAAGAATACACAGATCGAATTTAGTTGGGATGGGCATAGTTCCACTGCAATATCTTCCTGGACAAACTGCTGAATCGTTGGGCCTCACTGGCTTTGAATTATTTGATATTGATATACCTATTAATTGCCAGCCACACCAGCAAATAACTGTGCGTACTGATGCCGGGAAACAGTTCGATGTAATTGTACGATTTGATACAGAAGTTGATTTGACATACTACAAGCACGGTGGCATTCTTAATTATATGATTCGATCGATGATATGAGCTTTGTTAAATAATCGTGGCTCGATGAATCAAGTACTTAGAGCCCACGACTTTGGGAAGAATGCATTGAACTGAAGAATGAGACACGTGCGAACAATAATAGCTAACGTAAGGCGTTCTCGTGAGGTCATCGCTCGCGGCAACGCTTATCGTTTGGGTTTTTCCAAACATGTCAAAGAGAATTTGTGAATTCTCACTAGAAATGGTATTGAAAAGCTGTAATGTTGTTAAAAAGCTTACTTAATATTTTTTTATGGGTTTTTGTTGAATCAATCATGAATAATTCGTCTAACATTTTATCATACTCGATCATAGGGAATTATTATTTTACAAATGGCAGATGAGAATTGATATCTATAATTTAAAATACATGATTAATTATTAAAACTATTTCTTTCAATTAAAATCCTTAATTAATCTACCTAAGAATGTCCCTGTAGTCTCTTTGACGATTATTATGTCCCGAAAATGTAAATTCCACTAATTGTCGGTCAGTTGCTCCATAAAGATGTGAACTATCGAATGAGATACTGTATACAGGGCTAGACGTACGTCTAAAGTTCATAAAATACAATTGGATATATTTTGTTTCACGCTGGTCCCAAAGCACAGCTTTACCATTGTACTGAGTTCCAGTGACCATTGTATAGCTGTAATCAGTTGAGATACAGTACAAAGTTGCGTCAGTAGGATCAGCCCAAGACCTAACGCACGTTCCTGTCCTGTAAAATACATTAATTTTCAATTTCGTCGACAAAAAAAAAATCTCACCGCCCAATTAATTCTCACCTCATGTCCCACTTTCGAATATACGTGTCATAGCCACAAGTCAATAAACATTGAGGATTTTCCCAGACCATATCCAAAATGCCAGCTCCATGTCTCCAATTATGATTTATTTCACTGAGTTCTCTGCAGCTAAAGAATTTTCAAAAATTTCCCTGTACATCAATTAAGCATATTCATGATCTAGCTGGCATTAACTGACCATTCAATATCGAATATATGCAAGGGAGGTCCTCTGCTTGTTCCTGAAGATCCCACAGCAATTTTGGACTTTACTGCATCTCCTGCAATCGACCAAATCCTATCGAAAACACTAAAAGTTGCCACTGGATGAATATCATAAATTTCTGCAGTGTAAGGCCATATCTAGAAGCAAAAGATCGATCAATTTTTCGAAATACGTGTGCTGTGAGGCGGGAATTATGGTAAATACCTTTACAGTGCCATCAGCAGCACCGGAGATAATAGCATAAGGAATGTGATCGATAGCATTGATACTGCTGACATGGGCTTCTTGGATTTGGGCATTGAAATGTCCCTCTTCATGTGCATTCTTCAGCCAAAACCAAATGCTACCGTCCCTGTGACCGCTGATAACATATTCCTCTCTAACGACAAACTTGCATATGTCGCTATTGATATTGTCCCATTTGAAAAGACAATTTGGATTGGTGGAAGGATCACGAGAACGACGATGTGATCGTTGTGAGCCACGATGATAGCCACAGAGTCTGCTTCCACCGCTCCACCAAAGAATATCCTCTGTTAACTGGATCCATGGTATTGAATTGACTCTGTCTGTATGAATAATGGCTTTCTCGTACTTTCCACACGTCCAATTGTGAGATACATGCCATTTTGTTCGTAAACAAAGCAGTGGATTACATCTGAGACAAATAAATTCATTGTAGAGAATAATAATTGAGCATTATTTGATAATAAACATAACCTAAAATCAAACAACGAACCTGACACGAAATCTTTTGGTGGATTGATTCGTTGCGAGAGGTCGATTGCTCTTTTTAATCCACAAAGCGTCATCATTGATAATTTCATTAAAACGCTTGCAAACCCCGCCGACTCGAACTAAATCTGGCACACGACAATAATCGAAAATAAACAATAACACATCAGTAGGCAATGTATCCAACGACCATTCCTCTGTCATTGTTACTGTGTGTGCCCATTTTTTCTCATAAATCAAAACGATATTTATGTAATAAATGATGTCATATACTTATAGGCGAGAATAAAATTATTTTTAAGTCACCTTGTTAATAATT
>JABSMT010053629.1:0-23215 GCA_018902335.1 Eumacrocentrus americanus
AGGTATAATCAATTTTGTTCTTAACAAATTTTTTTTTCTTAACAAAATCATTTATCCAATTTTTTTGAAATATCTCAAAAATTCCACGAGATACGACAAAATTGCATCGGACATTTTTTTTAGGAAATTAAATTCTCTACAAAAAAGATCATATGCAATTTTATCGTATTTCGCATAGTTTCCGAGATAGAATCAATTTCATGTGGAAGATTTCAATGAAACTTTTTGATCAACTTATCTCCTTTTCTTAACGATAGAATTTCAAAAACGTTCTAGAACATTATACAAAATTCAAAGGATCTCTAGAATTTTTCTAAAAGCATTTCAGAAAGCTTCAGAATGAACTAATTAATTAGAATATATATAGAGAAACAATAATTGCCGGAAGACCAAATGATAGCCACACTAGCCCGCATTTCTTAAATTGTTGTTTTGTCAAATAAATCTAATCAAAAATAGGCCAATAGTATTAATATTTATTTAATGATTCGGACAATCATATATGATGATCATGAATCGTAATGACTTCTTCACGTGATCAAAATATTCCCATCGACATCGCTGATAGGCCCAATATTAACTACAATTTTGATAAGACAATCATGAAATTAATCTTCACTCTCTACGTAACAACAAATAAAAGCTATTATTTGAAATTAAAGTCCACCAGTGACGTCAAGAGGCCCTTTGAATGATACACCTAATGAGTTCTCTATATCAATTCCACATACTTAAAAGATTACGGAAATAAACACAAAATTCTATACACAGAAAATACTTCCTTCCAACTGAAGAAAATTCTTGTTATAATTTCCAACACATTTAATTGAATTGTTTTCATGCATTGTCTCTGACAATTATATACGATAACTGATAGTGTGCAACAACAGAGTTATAGTAAAGCACAAAAACCATATACATAGGCGTTATCAATGAGCTTTTGCGTCAAGCGGATGTTACGACAATCCAGGCCAAGATAAATTGAAGAAAAGATAAAAATCCAGCGTGAGAATACAAACAAAAAAGAGCAAAGAGTCTAACAGAGTTTTTTCTTAAGTAATCAATTCAGTTTGAGTAAACATTACAAGCGCGCAGCTATTTATAATTAGTTCAAGACCAATTGTCCAGCAAACTAAAAATATACTTGAGCAACAAGAAAGGAAATACGCACACAAACATATCAGGTTTATAAATAAAATCGTCGAGCTTATTATGGGAATCGTTGTTCATTGATTCCAATGCATCTATTTTCGTATACGATTGGACACGATCGAACGATTCGCTGATACTTCAGGGGCCAGTGAGAGAATTTTTTGCTTTAGTAGTGTGGAAGAACCTACGTCATGTCTCGCTCAAGTCTTATTTGATTTGTATTGTCCCGTCTTTCGATACTCTGCTTCTATCTATATCCAATCGTTTTGAATATCAGCGTTTTTGTAATTCACTGACAAACACACAGACGAATTCGTAGCCTCGATTATTTCGCTCTAATGACGTCTATTGACATACAAATACAATGTTTTCTTCATCTTGCATACATTAATGTCAATGATAATTTATCATGTTGAGCTATAAATTTTCGTTATTAATTAATTAGTCTATTTCTTAATCATTACACGATGCCAATCACGTCGCAAATAGTAATCAAAAACAAATTGATGATTTTTTTTTATGCAATAGGCCTGAGAGAGTTGCAAAAACGTGTATTTACGCGCTACGTATAGCTCTTAGTCACGCGATCGCTTTGACTTAATTCAACAAGGAAGATATGATGCACATTGATGATGACCGATCACGATTAATAAAACATTTATAAGTATAATTGCTGCTTGTGTGTGTTGAGAGGCGTGGTTGAGCAAGAATATGTAAAATATTCGTTGACTTTGATTCTCTAACTATCTCCTGAATTGGTGCCAACGTTCCTATTCCAGCGTAAAGACATATAAAATGATCATTCATATTGAATCAAACAGAAAAATGTTGAGAGAACTAAGATTGGAAAATTGTTTTTCCACTTTTTTAGAATTCAAATTTTCGTTCTGAATTCATTTAAATAAGATAATGAAGCTTCATATTTACTGAAACCCATGTTAAGTACACAGATGGTATACAATGTAACACTATGATCCGATGACGATAGATTTTTGTAAATAAAGACAAGCCTTGAAGATCGAAATGGAGCAAAGCAAGCGTCTTCAACTTTGTTAGTTCAATTGTCGGTTCTTCAAACAGCCAAAAAATAAGCGATACGATCCACTTGAGGGGGTAAATATACATAATATTTACTGACGTAAATGAATGATAAGTACAGCAAACCATGACGCATGTACAAGACGGATTAACGATCATTCTATAACGAATTGATCTAACATTGGAATATTACTCATCTTTCTTCACTTAAAGCCCAAATATTTCCATCGAATTTGTTATCCATAGATACATAGGCATCCTCAGTGCCCAAGAATAATAGACAGTGTTGACAAAAGAATTGGAAAACGTTCTTAATGACCAGAGAGTCAAAAACATTAATGATGCTGGTGGTGTTCAAGATACATTTTGAAGGCTCACGGAGGCATGAGTCGAAAAAAAATATAATAAACAAGACACGAAGAAATAAATATCTTGCTTTATATTACTTTTCTGCTCGATAGCAGGCGAAAACGTGCGTCATTGCGCGCGTATACATACACACAATGCTCTATTTTTTTGCCCACCAAATTACGATCAAGTATGTAAGCAAACAAGCCAATACCAAGTCAAATCCAAGGAAGACAGACGCATACGATGAAGAATTATAACGGCGAAAGCGCCAGCAACGCGTGACATATCAAGGATTTATATTCATGACCCACACCAACTGCGCCAAGCCATGTGAAAACGTGTCGAAGGACAATAATTCTTATCTCATATCTAAAACGTTTACGTATAGGCGCGGCTGAGTATAGTAAACGATGTAGTAAATGCAAAAGAGATTATTATCCCCCTGGGTTTTCCCAGTGTCGCTGCACTCCAAGTCACCTTTCTTACACGTCGATTAATACAAAACGTTCAATCTTCTATAGCTTCATACAATGCTAATCGCCGTTTTTTTTTGGCCTCCAATAATTTAAGCCAATGGATGGATTTCCCAATGATAATTCAACAGATAAATGCCATTATCAATGACGTCAAAGAAGAAAAACGTCACGTGTAATCGAATTTTCCTTGGACTCTATCGATTATTAACATTATCAACAGACTTCGGTGCTTGACCGACCTGTACTAGTCATTTCCGTTGATAAGGACTCTTGAAAGTAGTCGCGTGGCCAAGACGTGAGACTCAACGATGAAGAAGGGAAAGAAGAAGAAAAAAACGAAGATGCCAGGACCCTGACAACATTTGATATTCAACAGCCTCGTTAAGAGATTTCTCTCTTCTTCTCTCAATCTCTCTGTCTGCGTTTTCATACAGTGGCACACGCACACACGAGTCTATAAACTCGCGTTGCCACTTCTCACTTTGCAACTCTCACATCGCAATCGTGTGGGTCCCCGGTGGTGGCATGGTATGCGGGGATACCGACTCCGGAGGTCAGCATTGACGCAAATCCATCCGATGTCACGTGACCCCAACGGGAATGAACACAATACCCTCCTCCGACACTTGTCGACCACCTTTCATTAAGTGTCCATGCTGAAAAGCATCTATGGGAGGGCAGAGAGGGACTTTGCCACGAATGAGGGCAAGTATAACACAATAATTGTGTGTGGAACGTGTCTAAAAAAGAAAAATAACAATGGTAATAAAAAAGAAGACGATAAAGATTAGATTGGAGAAAGGAAGAGACCACCCACACATAGTCCATCACGATTGCAGGCAGAATGATCGTCGTTGGCGGTGTCGTCCTGATGTTGATGCCCAGCTCGCTTGTCCAGCCTGCTTTTAGACTCTGCGTACTCACGTGTGTGTAACACCTCACAGAGAGCAGGAATTATTGTTCTTGTCTTCCTTCCAATGCTTCCTCTTTGCTGGAGTTATCCACAGCCGTTGATGATGGCGTTTGCACAGGGAAGAAGACGATAGATTGCCCGATGATGTACTTGGTGTCACAACTAGTCGACTGGATTCATTAAGCCACTGCCAGGCGACTCATCGTGACTTTTCCTCCACTATGCCCGACCATGAAGAGGCTCATCGTGCAGATGAATAATCGTTCGCTGCGCAAACCACCATCGTTACATTATCTTCTATTCTGTGTACACACACTCGTGATAATGCAAAGATGATTAGAAAGATGCTTGATTATTGATGGATTTCAAAAAAGAATTATTGTTCTGTATTAATAGAGACTTAATAATTTACCATTCAGCATCCGCATCCAGTTGCCTTACTTTTTTTCGTCTGGCTTCGCCGTCAAAACATCTGCAGCTCACCGAACTCGTTTTGGTGGAACAGCTCTTGAAACTCCCCTTTGGAACATCTGCACAAGAGCAATGTGATGTTAGAGATTGAGACGGATAAATATGAGAGGAGATCCTGATGCTATTTTGCGTTCTTACGTTTTAATACTTACGCGGATTCTTAGCGAGAAGACAATCTATTTTCTTGGATTTTACAGCACATTTTGTGTGATTCATCTATAATGGAGTAGAAATTCTTTTCCTGTAGCTCGGGAAAATTCCAAGGCACCTTACACACTCTATTGTATGTATCATTATCCACCTCTCGTTAATGTTTCTATTATTGTTCATTATTTAAAAGTATTTTCAGCAAAAAAAGGCAGCTCTGTTTTTTACTACTTAGTAAAAAAGCCCGATATTTTTTCTTTGTTAATGATTAATGATCGATTTATCAGTCCATCCGCACTATTAATCTTCCTAAAGACTTTTACTTCTGTTTTTAGACTCTATCATGACCTTTAGCAATAGATAATTAGATCTAAAAAGAAAATTTATCGTATCTCGATGTATTGAAAAATGAATTTATAAAATTGTTTTCTGTACAACTACGACGCATTAGTACGGCTTTCTCTTGATAAAAATCCATGTTGGATAATCAAGAGCGTTGAGTGCGTCTCTTATTTACAAATTAATAATGAGAGTCATGGAAAATCAGTCGTTGACGTCGCCCTTCACGTCAGTGGCACTTATTATCCTCAAGACATACTGCAGCATCTTGGCGAGATCTTGCTCCTGCTTTTCATCAGGCATCTTCATCAATGTTAAACGTCCCAAGACCTCTTGAATACTCGGAGCCAATCCAGAGGTTCTTGCCATGAGTTTGCCCTTCTGATTGTTTGCCACCAATGACCACAGCATGGATCCTGCTATTCCTATCTCACAGAAGCTCCCCGACTTGAACGTAGAGTGCAGGAGATTTGTAAATTCCACTAGAATCATGGAAATCATATAATTTTAGTAGCTTGAGTTCACTGTGGTCAACAAAACAGTGTCTTTAAAGTCCATAATAACATTATACAAACGTTTATTCATTAGACATAATTCACGTTTCTTTTTTTTTCGTTGTAAAAGTGGGAGGTCAAGTGCTTCCGTCTCTTCACCGCTTTGACATTCTCCTTTATGACGATCGTAAAGGCGCGACATCGTAAACATCAACCGAAGCTTACCGCCGAATAAGGCATGCTATTATCTACGACGAAAAAAGGCTTCATCCATACCTGAGCATAGAATCCGTGGCCTATTTGACACATTGAAGACTAAATTACGCAGTGTCGAGAGAGCTAATATCCTTGTTGCAGCTGTACTGCATCTTGACAAGTGTATCAGAACATCCAGTCCATCGATTGCCTATTTAAAATAAATTAAAAACATTATTATATATCAAAATGGACTTTGCATTTAGATAGAACTACTGACTTTTGAAACCGAATGTTGACCCTCCTCGTAAAATGTGAAGTCTATGAGGAATTCCAAACAATAAACTTCAACTAGTGGCCATGGTTTTGCACGTTTCGTGCTCGTGGGATGGATTTTCGTGAAGAATTGCAGAAGATTGCTCTAGGAAAACATTTCCTAATTATTCTCAATAATAATACATTTTAAAACTTTACTTATATCTCGAAAACTATACGACATACGATGAAAGTACATCAGGTCTTTTTTGTAGGAAATTAAATTCTCTACAAAATTCTATAGATGCAATTTTTCCATATGTCGCATAGTTTTCGAGATATGACACATTTTGTGAATAATTCCTGTGAAAAAATGTAAATGCTACTATCATCTCTAGTCTAATAATTTTATCATTTGGTTATTTACTTTAGCAATGGACACACGACACTCGTGGACATGAACGGCATTCCTCAGTACATGGAAAGCAAAGTGTAATCGTTGATTGTTGAATGCCTGTCCGGCCTTTTCAATCTCCTTCGACACCAAGTGAACAATCACATGAATCAGCGAGACAGTGTTAGGCGTTTTTCTGGGTCCAGTGCCAGGCAAGGTGGTCGTCAGTGTCAATGATTGTGCGCCTGCAAGCAAATAAACGACCATCGCCGACTGTTAATGACGGAGATCATCATCATCAAAGCTAAATGTGGATGGGAAAATAACGACCTTCCGGACAATTTGTCGTGAACGTGGCCATCAATTTGAGCGACGACACGAGCACTGAATCGTTGAGCGAAATCCACGCCCACAATTTGTGCAGCATATCCGCGAGGCCTGACTGAGTCAGCGCACACTTCACCATCAGATTGTCATGCGCAAAATTCATCAGCAGAATCAGCACACGTTTGATGTCATTCAGCAGAGGATGCACCTGAAAACAACATTAATTAAATTAATTTAATAGAAACCATTGTTCAATCATTATTTATATGTATCAATTACTTGATTTACCCTCTTCTCACGCTCTGAATTGGTCTTGTGAATCGTATAAGGCTGGAGATTGAGCTCGGTATAGAGTTCTTTGAGGACTAGCATACACGTTCCAGCCAAATTTTCCTCTATCGCAGTCTTCTTCGCCTCACTGGACACATAGAGGAGATTCGACAATGCTCCAACAATTAAATCCTTATTCCTGGACATCTTAACGTTCTTCTTTGACTTGGCATAGTTGTGAGCAATCAGAAGGTGCATGAGAGTCTTGCAGATCTCCGAGCCCACTGCAGTGGGGTCCAATGACTCGTTATTTGGTGTTAAGCTCTCTTTTTCACTGGAATGAGACCTCTTGGATTGATTGCTTGAGGTCTTCAAAGCCAGTTTATTTACACTGGACAAGACTTCTCGAAGACCTTCGTCAGTCATATTTCCAGATGAGTGTATCAGCGTAGTATCTAGCACTGCTCCGAGTGATGGACAGCCATGCTTGATCTCTTCGTCTCGTTGAATCTCCTGCGACAGGAAAAATGCTAGACAAGCGACTGCACTCATTCGCAGCTCGTTGTCTGAGTGATTAATTGCATTGCTGATGGACTTGATAATCATGTCTGGGCCTGAGAGTTCCATCGCGGTCCTCAGTGCCTCCAGATGTTGGCTCTCAGTTAAAGACAGAACACTCAATAAATTAAAGACTTCTGTCCAGAGTCTATTTCGAAGATAAATCAGTCTTGATGCCTCTCCATTGTGTTCATTCTTATTTAAATAATTGAAAAGTAGGTATAAAAAGTCTGGGGAGAAGTTAACAGCCGCTGCAAAGTCTCTGCAGTGTGTTATACAGTTTGTCAAGACTGTACAGATGCTCAGGTACATCTCCAATATGTCGCAGCACTGATTGACACTCTTATTTGTCGCAATTGCTCGTGAAATGGGCCCGAAGCAGCCAAGAAAATATTTATCCAGCGAGTGCTCGTACAATTTATTGACGACCTCACGCTCACCAACGATTATCAAATTATTCAGGAATGTACAGACGGATGTTATGAGCGAGGGTGTGGACAGAAATTGCGGGCAATTTTCATCGACTGAGTCTTTGACAGACAGCATCAATAGCTCGTCGTGGCAATTATAGAAGTGAAGGACAGTCCTTGGAATGAGAGACATCCTCGTTGAAGCTTCACTCTCATTACATTGAATGTTATCGTCGTCATCAGGATCAGGATTGAGGCTCCTTGGTAAATAAACATTACAGCAGAGCAAGCTGATCTCATAATAAATGTTCATTTGCTCAACGTAAATGAGAATGGCATTTGATCGAAGAGAATCAGTGTATTGAAACGAAGGATTGTTGCTGTTTCTGATTAAATTGCTCAGGGCAATGCAGGCGTGTTCCCGGACGATGCATGACTCTTCACGGTTGATGACGAACCTCAGGAGAGTCTGACAGAGCTCGCTGGGAGCCATGGCAAGGCCATTGAGTAGCTGTTGAGCCACATGTGGAGCACGAATTAATCCAGCTAAGAGCTGAAGAGCTGAAGCTCGAACCAGAGGATCTCGATTCCTCCAGAGAGTTGGCAACCAGCTGAGAGTCCTTCCCTCTTCGTACCAGAACGTCGGCCAGACATTGGCCTTCAATAGACTCGTCTGCATGTGCTGGAGAAGATGATTGAGGCAGATGATTGAATTTTTAGTGATGGAGAGTCCCATAAAGCTGACGGCGCCATTGCCATGGAAGGATATTATGAGTTCCATCAGGGCATTGCCCAGGGAAATTAATAAGTCTTTGTGACAGTTCCACTGGCATTTGCTCGTCAAATACGTTAGACAAGTTAGAAGCCAGTCGAGATAGACGAGGTTGTAAAAATGTTGTTGATCGCTGGAGCATAAATTCGACACAACAAGCTCGATAAAATCATTCCACATATCCTGTGGCTCGTTCTCATGGTCCCTTGGACTCTCCAAGCTCGAGCAGGCACGAACAAGCTTCAAAACTGACTGATGAACGTCCTGATTATGAGTGTCCAGGCTTCGGAGAAGGTCTGAGAGGGATTTAGTCATGTTCTTCATGGTCTTGGCGAGCCACTCGATGACTTCATTGTCCTTCGTGACGTTGATGTGAACATAAAGGAAGTTAAGAACGTCCACGAAGAGGTCGCAGTCATCTTTGCTGGTGGGATGAGATAAAAGAAAACGTTCGAACGACTGCGCCCAAGGCATTGATGTCAGTGTCTCGGATGTTTTCGTGAATTGTAGACGTTCACTGAGCCTCACGTACATCCAGAGATAGTCCAGAGCACAGGTGACTTCATCGTGGGTCGAAGAATTCTGAATATTGAAGAGCTGCTGTTCAGAATAGTAACAAATCGAGGTGTACCTCAGCGAAGCAAACTCTGGCTCTCTTATCATGAGTCTCTCATTGATTCCTGGGTCATTAAGATTCTCCCAAGACGTCCAAATCATCTCTGCTCCCCTATTCCACTCCCAAGACCAGAATTGTCTGATAAATGTCAAGGCAATTGGATTGCTTGCATGTAAAATCGACGTATCAGATCTCCTGTGTATGCTTGACTTCCAGTGGGTTTTACAGGCAAAAGGACACTGCATCCTCGATGATACTATATGAGGCAAAGAGATATTCAACTGCATTCCCTCAGTGCTATTCAATCGCATCATGCAGTCATTAAATAGAAGGATAAAGAGCAGATGTGCTGCATCCAACTTGATGGATTCATTGTTAGGAAAGAGAAAGACACTTCTCAGAATATTAACAAATACATCGATACGATTTGAAAGCTCGTGCCGTAGAGTACATTGAGTTGATGCGATGAGTTTAATAATTGTGAGAATGGGAATAACAGAGTCTGGATAATTCTGATAGTCTTTTTCTATCAGAGCCTTCTCGAAAATCTCTAGGATAGACTTTAATCCATTCTCAGTCAGGAATATTTTGTGTAAGGACGTGTCAGTGAGCATGACACTGATCTGAACCAGCGCAGACTTTCGAACTTTAGGCTCGACATTGGGCATCTTCAGCATCTCTAGCACAGACAGAAGACTGCTTCGTTGATAGTTTCCCTCGGGTCTCCTGAAAGACGTCTGTCGTTCAAGCACGAGTAGTGAACTGAGAGGAAGACCATGGAGAGAAGCAAGTCGAGGAAGTTTTTGCAATGAATCCTTCTCCACTCCCAGCAAATAAATCAGTCGACAAGCGGCTTCTTCTCTGATAGCACTGTCTGAGGCGAAGAGGAGCCTCGTATTGCCTTTCAGGACCTCTAGGTATGGTAACTGAATGCCAGCATAGATGTCTGGGTCCAGCATCTTCGATATACACTGCCCGAGAGGTGATTTCATCTCAGCGAGACACTGCAGAAGAGGAAAGACTGGAAGAAGAGCATTAAGGAACTTTGACCAACCAGTCTCGCCCATCTGAAGCTTTCCCTTGAGAATGTAAAGCACAATATCCGTAGCTAAAGGACGAATTTTCGTCTCATCACCAGCAATTCCATGACAAATGATCTCTGTAAGAATACTGGAATCAAAGAGAAATGCTACAGACATCCAGGTGTATCTTCCTCTAGTCGTTTCAACGCCTAAAGTCGCAGAGACGAGCCAGTGGCATTCTGTGTACGTAGCCAAACGAATCTCTTCGTCTCCGTTGGCAAGCAAATAAAGAACGAGCTTGATTGCAAGCGCTTGGTCTTCCTTCTCCAACGTCATTTGGTTTAAGTTCTGCAGGAAGAATAAGTACTTCTTGATGAGCAAAAGATTCTTGTGATAAGACAAACACGATTTGGAGACATACATAGTCTTCAGAGTCTCTGCATTAGGTCGATCATGAATAACATTCGTTTTTAAAAGAGAAATTGCAGCCTTCATCGATTTAGCTACAAGTCGAGTCTCGTCAAAGAGCTTCATGCATTCTTTCTCATCAGATCCACGAAATTGTCTTGCGTATTCCTGCAGAGTTAAGTTTAATCCTGGATACATCAGGTAAATCGGAGCATCCATAATTGTGACGGACATAGAAATCTTCAGGCTTTTAGGGAGAACCAATTCCGCGAGCTCCAGAGGAACTAGTGAGCTCAATAATTTCGCAACAATACAAACGAGTTGGAGATACGTTACTCTACAGTGATCAATCGTGCTGTAGCTCCTCAAGTATTCCAGAACGTCGCCGAGGAGTTTCATAAGGCACTTGAGGTCTTCGTGAATCTTCAGAGACACTCCATCAGAGCACAGCCAAATTGAGGGCATCACACTGAGTGTGAGCAGCTGTACAAGCTCCGAAGACAGGTCCATCATGGTCTTGATGTCTCTGAGTGGTCGAATTGAGTCCACAGGGACACTTAATAACCTCAAGATGTGATTGAAGGTCTCAATGCAGTAAGTAGGAATTAACATCTGTTGTAATTGCAACACAGACTCATCGACATTGTCCAAAATGCTTTGGCTTCTATCACTCGTGGCTGCTGATTGATAAGCTTGGTAATTTGCCTCAGGCAGACCACCTTCAGAGCTCTCTCGATCTTCTGAGCACGGAGAGGAACTATCTAGGTTCGTTCCAAGGTCTCTTTGCTTCCTGTTTGCAATGCAAGGGTCGCAGTAATAGTAAATTCGAAACCTCAAGGATCGAGTGAGTTTATAGAGGGCTCGAAGAACCGTTGGAGCAATGCTCCAAGCATCAATCTTAGCGCCCTGGACACATGCCTGAAGAAGCGACTGAAGAATGAGAACGATTGAGGGTCGTTGGAGGAATACTTCTGCTGGAAAGTCTTGCAGCATTACATTCGTTACGAATTGACACGTTCGAACGATCAGACTGGTGTCTGTGCTTGTATTGAGAGCTTCCTCGATTGCTGCCAAAACTCCTCGATCTGAGGACACCAGAGGCTGCCAGGGCATCACCAGCCATCGAATAGCTCCCTCAGTCTTCTTTGAGACTGGCGTTCGTGTGTCCGAGGGCAGAGTGAGGTCCAAATGAACTGTATTGTCCAGAGATTGAACGGGAAACGTAGAAACATTGCGATTGACTTTTTCGTCTTCTGATTCATTCTCTCTGCCATTGCAGTAGCGTGTTTCTTTTCGATAAGTGAGGCTAGATGCTCCTTGCATTGATTCTGATGAATTGAAAGAATGATGGAGTGCTGCTGCCCCAATTTCGTAGACTTTGTCATGCCAGGCAGGGTCCAATCTTGCTTTTAATTGACCCAGCTCGTTTTGAAAGCGTAGCTTGCCAAAGCTACTCAGATTCACTTCATTTGTCTGGAAAAAAACATGTTATTGGAGACTTTTGTCTATAAAATTCGTTTTTAAGCGAATGTAGAGTTGTGAGGTACAACTTACGGTTATTAATCTGTGGATTAGGTTCAGGACCTTCTCTGGATGTGGAATAGTCTCGAAGTTGAACCAATTGAAGAGTTTTGAAAGCAATTCTCTCTTGACTCCATCACAATTGCAGCCAAAGCCATGATCCAGCTTTGATATTACATTCTCAAGAGCTCGAGTGCGAATCTCCTCTAATCTGTGACCTATTGGGCATAATTATTATCAAAATACTTCAATACTTTTGTATTGTATTAGATAAAATGTTAGAAAAGATGAGTTAAATAATAAAAAATTTGGAGCAATGAAAAAATTCAATTTAAAACTGATAATTGTATGGAATTACTGTGATATAATTTTTTTTAATAATTAAGGAGATATTACCTAGCTTTTCTACGTGAACAGAAGTAATTTCGTTGATGTTTGACATATCTGTCAGTAAAATACAGCATCACAACAATCTTTTTGAGGTTATAAACACACAACTTTTTTCAGTACAAAATTCTCCCGCCAAAAATGCTGAATTCAAAATTGCCTCCAAAGACCACCACAAGAGGGCGGACTTTTACAATAGCGCGGGAAAATTCAAAATAAAATCCCAAGAATTCAAATAAATTATTTCTTTATTCTAAATGTTTCTATCCTGATATAATTCATCGAGTAATACATACTGTTATCCATCATAATAACAAAAAAAATGTGTATTGAATTCTAAAAAAACTTTTTGGCTTCCTGCAATTGCACTTAAAGCTATTCTTGTAAAAAAAAGCGTCACTATAGGAAATATTAAATATTTTGGAAATAATTCGAGTAATTATCGGTCTCGTGGTCAGTATTATGTGAGAGATCACCAGTATTACAGGGAATCGTGGGAATAGTCGACCCCTGGAGTGTAAATCCATGATAATCCTCTCCAATAAGACCTGCAGGAGTCAGGGGCGAAGGAAGATTCGATGCAGATCCATGAGAATTATCTAAAAGACTGTCTGGTGTGGCTTTTTCCAGTGGATCATTTTCATTACTAGAAAAGTCACATTGTGCATCTAAACTAATGAGACTCTCGTTGTCCTCAGGCTTTGTCGTGTCCAGACAACAGTCGACAAATGGCTCGAAGTCAAAGGTCGGTGATGGTGTGATGCAATCATCGATGGAGCTCTTAAAGTCTCCGGACTGTCGCAGACCATCAGTCTCGTCGTTCGTCATGCACTGTGAATAAATCTGAAGATTTAAATGGTCACAAAAATTTTTTATTATTCAAAATACTTTTATTTTACCTGAGGAATGATTGGTGGAGGCAATTTGTAGCACTCCATATCATCGCAGTCGAGATTCGTGGGCACTCGTTGACTCTTAGAGATAATGAGAGGAGATTTAGCTATGGCTACACTTACTTCTTGCTTTATTCTTTCATGAAACTCAATCAGTTCGTTCTTTAGCTCCAATGCCTCTCGAACGATCTCATTATTCTTCGTCTTCAGCTCGTCCAGCAGTGTAATGTCCTCACACATCATGTGAAGACTCTGTGTAGGATAATTGTTGTTATTTAATGACCTTCAGTTAATGATTATTGAGAAAAACTGATTAAGAGAGGAATACAGACCTCACAGATTGTCAAAGCAGAATCCCAAGTGTTTGCAGGCACTCTCTCTCCAGACATGTAAGCATCAAAGTCTTTTTGAGTCATATTTAAAGACTCTGCTGTGAGATTTTCGATGAAAGACACTGCACAGCACTAAAAAAAGATGCGAAATTAATTTTAAAAATATATATAATAACAAAAGATGACTTGAAGAGTTGTTAATTAACTGTTCTTGCTTACCAAATTCGTAAAGTAATAACCACCTTCTCCAGTCATCAATCTGCTTGCATTGCAGAACCTCGTGATAAAATTAATATTACTCTTGAGTCTCGCTGGATTGGCTTTCAAAACAATAAAGATAAGGGCAGGAAGGAATTCATCAGCGGATGCTGGACCACCAACAGACTGTTGAAGCAGCTGGAATATATTACTGCAGCAATTTACAACACAAGCAAGCTTCTCTTGAGGGGCTTTTACTGAGTCCATATTTAAGAGATCTAAAAATAAATAATTATACAATGTTCCACAAAAAAAATACTTCTTAAATAAGTATTTACCAGTTATCGACGTGTAGACTAGTTCTCTCACTTCAGGGCTTGTTTCATGTATCCTGCACTCGAGATTCTTTCCACTTACCCAACTCAATTGCCTTATCCTTCAAAAAAACCTCACGATTATTGGCATACATTCTTTCTAATAAAATCAAGTACTCATCAACAAACCTGTTTTGAATAGCTAAATCCTTCTCCTCGTCACTCGTAAATGGTGGACAAAATAAAACCCTGTAGAGCAGAGTCATCGAGTGCCTCTCAACGTAGTCAAGAAGTCGTTCTTTAACATCCGACGCAATCCCAGCATAGTTAGGACTATTCTCCATGCGCTTGGCAAAGACTTGATAGAAATTCTGCGTGATTTCCGACAATTCCTCGATTCTCTTTGCATTTCTATTCTGCAGAATATTGCTGACTAACGAGTGAATGCATTTCTTAATGTCTTTCTCAGCTGGCGTCTTGGAAATTACAGTCATCAGCTCTCGATTCTCAGCCTTCACCTTATCGAGGTCTTCATTGTTGTGTATGAGCTCTCGCATCAGTTCTTCATAGCCCTGGGCTAAATCAAAAGATAATTAATGACACAGACATTGATTTAATCTAAACAAAGTGATAATACAAAGCTCACACTTTGTAGGTGGCTTAAAAAATGCTGAAATATTGAGAAGTTTGTTTTTCTTTTCTTGTTGGCGTTTTTTCTCCTCCACTTTACTCATTCCAGGAGCTCCTGCTCTTGGACCACCATCCCTATAGACAAATAAAAGACATTATTAGTTTTTATAACAGTTTAAGACAAAATATCGAATTGAAGGGAATGAATGCTAACGTTTCATGATGTTGAGCTCGTGTTTGTCGTTCTCTTTGTGCTCGTTTCTTCTGAAGATGCTCTCGATGGCACTTACTGCAGTATCCTTCCCATTCATCATTCCCAAAGTATCCACAACCATTTTTACATTTTAAATCAGCCACGTCAATCCTCAGAGATGGTGTCTTGATTGTCCACATGATTGATTACTTCTGGTTGCTTACATTAACGTTGTCTAACGTTGAATGACATCAGGCATCTTGCGAAATGATTTTTTGATTTTTCAACAAGAGAATCGAGAGATTAGCTTTGTGCGCCCTTGTTCCAGTCAAACATAACCTCACTTTTGCCGTTCGATTACAAAAATCCACGCGCATGCGCTTTGGAGACGCAGATGCGCGCGCAGAACAGGATATCGTCATTTCCGGGTTGTATTAAGCGTTCACAAGGGGCAAGAAGAGGTCACACTACGACACATCACGGCCAGAGATACAGAGAAGGCTTCATTTTATTACAAACATATAATTGAATTTGGTTGACGAGAATTTCAAATAATTCGGCGAATTAGCATTGACTGAGAGGTTAGGAACGTCTCTCTACGTCTTGGACAGCTTCAGGAAACCCTGTGGAAGGTCTACGACCCCCCATTCGGAGCAATAAAGATGTTCACCAGGAGTCGATCCGGCGGAAATCAAAATTTCAGTGGTAAGAGCGTGTTTTTCTTATTTTTATTAATAAATTCGTTGATTCCAGTTGATTAGGAGCAATAATAAGGCAGATTGGCATGAATTGTTGAAAAAATTCTGATGAATGTACATGGCATAGCTGCGGTTGGATAAAATCAATACTTGGAACCGGCTGCATAACATGGCGGACATCGTCACGCATTGAACCTGTGTATATACCTATATACAGGGGAAACAATTTAATTATTCAATTATGTACTCTACAATTGCTCTTTCTTCTATTTCAGGTCGCAACAACATGATGAATTCTTCAAGTCCCTTCCCACCGGGAAATAACTCGGTAAGTTGATGCATCGGATTCTATTTAGAATTCTGCAAAATTCAGTACTTCATGAAGCGGTAAAAACTGATAACTCGAAAAATCATGGAAAAACTAGATAATTGATTTTTATGAATATCTCGAAAACTTTGGGATATATGACAAAATTTCATTGGACCTTTTTTGTAAGAAATTGAATTCTCTACAAAAAAGGTCATTTGCATTTTTGTCGTATCTCAGATAATTTTTGAGATATAATCAATTACAAAATTGAGTAGGAATTGAATAAAAAATTATTGAACATTTTTGATATTTTAATTTTTCCAAATAACTCGAAAACTATGCGAGAAACGAGAAAAACTTATCAGACCTTTTTTGTCGGAAATTAAATTCTCTGCAAAAAAGGTCCTTTGGATTTTTGTCATATCTCACATAGTTTTTGAGATATAATCGGAATTTTGTCAAAGATTTTTATGGAAAAAGTTATTTCGACTTATCTTCTATTACCGCTTCACTACTCAATTCTCTGTCTGTATATTCATATACACATGTAGACAATGAAATTCCTTTGAGACACAATTAAAGAAGTATTGTATAAAGTAGTGTGGTATTCCACTTGAGAACTCCATATATTTCTTTCCTGTATTGCTACATCCAATTGAAAATGCTGGCAAAAAAAAGGTGCTCGAGGTTAATATTTATGCATGTAAAACTAATTAGAATACTCTCACCTTTCCCTTACCTGCTAAAGCAGGCCCAAGTAGCTATACAACAATACCGAGGAGGTGCATTTCGCCAGGGGCAAGTTCGTCGTTTGCCCACCTAGCATAACTCATCATGAATCATTGTCCAGGATTTCGTAACTCCCTATTCGAGCACGCTCTCATTACAAGCTGTGTTTTTTTATCTCTAGACTAGAAAACACAATGTGTAAAGGTCTCAAGTAGAATGGAGTTACGTAAAACTCCAAAAATTAACATTTAAAGGGACAAAAGACTTGGCGAGTATAAGCTATGTAGGTGAAGCACGGATTGCTGGGAATAAAATAACGCGACGCTGGGCCCTGGTGGGATAGTACAACCGTCGAGGTTCCTTGTGTAGCGGCGACCCACCCTCTATTTTTCAGTACAATCAGCAGGGTAACTATCAACCGAATAACGCGTTCAAGCCAAGTGGCATCTCCATGAACGAGCCCTTCAAGCCGTCCGCGGGCCCAATGATGCCTCAGCAGCAGCAACAGCAAGGTCATCAACAGCAAGGGCATCAGCAACAACCGCAAGGACACCAGCAGCAACAGAAGGGGCATCAACAGCAAGGTAATCAACAGCAACCACCACCACAACAGCAGCAGCAGCAGCAGAATGTTCAGAATCCTCAGCAGACACAGGGCCTGCAGCCTCCACGTTTGAAGCCAATTCTCAAGACTGCTCCAGTTCCTCCAGTGACTACTCCTCCAGAACCATCTGCCCCACCTGCTCCTGTCCCTGCAACAGAGCCTGACGACACATCCTCTGCCAAAGACGAGGATATGCCTCTGGAGGGAACTGATTTACCACGATGGAAGCGAAATAAAGTCGCTGGAGGTGAGTAAATCATTGAATATGGAATTGATTTTGATATTTATTGGATAAATTCTCTTGTGATGACATCTCACTGCGTAAATTTGAAGATTCTCCAGGCCCAGAGACCTCCAGTGCTGCACTGTTGAGACTCTGGAACGTTTGATGGATCACTGTGAACGAAATTTCTGATTTTTTTCTTTAAATCATGCTCATAATTATGGCACATAATACTTGGATGACATTAAATGGGGATTTTTTCTAATTTTTAGCCAAAGTCAACAGGAAATTGAAGCGTTTGCGTATGAATCAACGTCTGCGGAAGACTTTGATGCCGAAGAATGCTATCATGGTGCTAAATGAGATGAAAGCTGGTGTGCAATTCACGTTCCCAGAGACTCAGTCAGTTCCAAACTCTCTCTTCTTGGTTCATGCTAATGTAAGACTCCAAATAAATAAATAAAACTTAAATATACATATAAATCAAAGAAAATCGAGCTAGAGTATAATGAAATTTCGTTTATTACAGTTAGATGGCAAGACTTACGTTGGCCAGGGTTTGTCGAAGCTATTGGCTCGTCAAAATGCAGCAGAGAATGCTCTGAAATCTCTGCTCTTGGAGAAGATGACTGCAGCAGCATTAAAGGCAAAGGTTGATGAGGAACTCGAGGGCAAAGAGCTCAATCAGAGCAAGGCAGACAGCGAGACAGATGGATCAATGATGGAGACAAGCAATGGGGACGAAGCTGACGATGTGCCCTGGAGCTCGTTGGCCAGTTTTGCTCTGCACAAGCTCTTCCTCGAGTGGCAGAATTCAGGGACAGTTGTACCAATTCCACGACCTGGTGTACAGCAGCCAATCAAGCAAAAAGCTGAGCCGAAAATTCCAACTGAAAAGAAACTGCCAGCTAATCCTGAGTTAGTTCATCCTGTGATGTTGCTGAATCAAATGAGACCTGGCACGACATATGTTGAAGTGAGTCGAGTGGGAAATCCACCGAATACACTCTTTACTCTATCTGTCTCGATTGATGATAGAGCTTTCACTGGTGCGGCTAAGAACAAAAAAGATGCAAAGAAATTGGCAGCAAAGGCTGCACTTGAAGGTCTCTATGGTCTCCAATATCCTGCAGAAAATAACGAAGAGGCTAATCAAGGGCAGAGCATGGAAGCCGATGAGCAGATCCAAAAACCGGAGTAAAAACAAATTTGAAAACCATATCTTCTACTACTCATTATTTCTATTACGTCAATATATTAAGACGTATATTTCTTTCCATATTGTATTTTATTACAATTACTGGATTTACTTCAATTGGGAAGCGCTTTAATCAATCATTACTTAACTGATCTACTGTCTTTTAGTATTATGTACAGAATGTGAGCGTCCCTTTTTGTTTTGTTATGTTCATTACAAATACTTAGTCAATAAAAACGATCAATCGTGTGTCTACGAAACTTTGTTGTGGACTTCATGAATTGCATGATACCATGACAACCTATCCCTTTGCTTTCTCGTCCGCTGTGTATTATAATAAAGACAGTATTAACTATGCGGCCTGTGAAAATTGTCGTCATCGGCCCTGTTGGGGTAAGCTTCTTGGCATAAAAAAATTAATAATAAATGTTAGTTGGATATAAAAAGAATTTCAATTATTGGCAGACTGGGAAGACGACGATTTCGAATTTTCTCGCTGATGCTACAGAAATGTCGACTGACTATCGTCCCACACAGGGTGTTAGAATCCTGGAGTTTGACGTTGCTAATGTCAATGTCAAGAATAAACACGCTAAGGTCGATGTGGAGCTGTGGGATTGCAGTGGAGATCGCAAGTAAAACTTGACGTTTGTTGCATTAGATAAAGGTGATTACATGAAGGAGATATTTAAATGAAGATATTCATACAGGTTTGAAGACTGTTGGCCTGCAATGAGACAAGATATACAAGGCGCGATTTTTGTATACAACAAAAAGTCAGATGATCAAGCCCGAGAATTGGAGAAGCTTTATGAATATTTCGTTGTTCAGATGATGCTCGAGCCTAAAAAATGTGTAGTCTTCTTCTTTGATTCAGATAAGAATCCAGACGCTCCTAAACGAATATGTGAGTCAGACGAAACATGGGCCGATTTGTTTGTTTGACTATTCGTTTGATTTCTAATCATTTGTGTCTCTCTATTCACAGCAAACACGTTTGCCAAGATATCTCAAGTGAATTGCGACGTAGAGGAAGGTGGAAACAAATTGAAAACCGACTTCCAAGCATTCTTGAGCAATTTGATGACGAGAATCCAAGAGAAATTGGAGCAAGAAGAGAACAGTATCCTAAGGGATAATGCTAGTCTATTAAAATAAATTCTAAAAAATCATTTGACTCATAACAATATGTATTAACAGCCCCCCATTGTTTAAAATCGAATTTCCCTAGTATTTACAGTAAATTTTCCTATCGTTGTCTAGCCAGGAAGTCCTTCAGCAAGTCCCAGGCCTTTTGAACCTGACCAAGCGTCACCTCGTGACTCCAGAGCGTCGAAAGAACGACTGTTGCCTCGTTCACCTGCTCGACATTGTTTGGTTGAACCTTTATCCTCTGCTCTGCCTCCTCTGCACTCAAGTGATTCCTCTCCATCACTCTGTTCACTGCCTCGCCATGTGGAATGATGCAAGTCCAGATTTCATGGCAGACAAACTGCCATCGTGCTTGAATGAGCACTGCTGCCTCCATCACGATAATCTCCATGCCTTGATCTTGCAATTTCTTCACCTCATCCATGGCTGCATCCAAAATTGCCGGCCACACAGCTTTATTTAATTTATCCAGCTGTCTATTATCTTTGAATACAATGTCTCCTAGAGCCTTTCGATTGATCTTGCCATCAGACGTTAAAATCCCCTTCCCAAAGTTCTCCACGACAAGATTGAAGCATCGTTCGCCTGGTTCGTATAAATCATGAGCCAATTTGTCACAATGCACAATTCCTGCGCCCAGAGACTGAAGTTTTTCAGCCACTGAAGACTTTCCGCTGGCTATTCCACCAGTTAGACCAATGATGTATGGCTTCAACGATTTCCCAGCAATGTCCTGCAAGAATTTAATGTCATTAAACATTAGTTTATGATTTATTTTGTGTGGCAAATAAGAATACTTACAGGCTCCTTTAATCTAGTGCCAAGCAATCGTATTCTGTTATTGCTCGAGCTAATCTTTGATTCCTCGTTCTCCTTGTGCTGTGTATCCTCTATGAGTTTCACCACCTCAACGTCCAGAATACTCAAACCACTCTGCGAACGAACTTCATTAATCTTTGCTGCTCCCTGCTGTGTTTCCTCACTGACGACAATCATCTCGAAGCTTGGATCGCTCTTCGTAGGACCGTACATATCGTTTATTGGGACAATGTCATAGGTCAGAGTTTTATCTACATCCTCAAGGAAGTCCTTGACATCATTAATTCGTCGTTCACAGGGCTCTATCAATTCCCAGAGGAGTTTACTGGTGATCATTGTACTGTCGGTCACACCTACAATGACTTTATTAGAGCAGTGAAGGACAGCTTTGGTAAGCAGGATTTTGTGGCCATTGTGAAGTCTATCAAAAGTCCCACCTAGGACTACATTCTTATATAATTTTCCTTCATTCTTAACAGTCCCTTCGTCGTCAACTTTTCCCTGGTCGTTCTCGATGGCAATGAAGTCACAGGGTGCAGAAGAGTTTGATAAACAATCCTTGATGAAGACCCTTGCTTCATCCTTGCTGCAGGTTCTGTCGAAAATCACCAGTTCAATTGGTCTCTTTGTATCAATTGTGAATTGATTCTTCCTTGCACTAGTTATAAGAACCCTGACATCGACCTTGGACAAAAAAGTCGTGGCCAGTGCGTAGATATTGGCGATCATTTGAAAATGCCGAGGAGCCTTCCATTGGAGTGATGAAATGGAGTATTTACCTGGGACTAAATTCTTCTCTGGAAGATATTGGATGTAGAGGGTCTTCAGAACGTGTCTCTCGATCACTGGGAATAGCTTGCCCACCCTCGCAGGATTTGTTAGGATCAACAATCCTGTATTTGCCATTTTATCATGACACAGCGACTCATTGGGCGAACATAACCTCTAAACATATTCGATTTCACCGTCCCATCGTACTTTAAATGTCTGTTTTGTGGGAAATATAAATATTTATGCAACTATTTAGAGGTTATGTAACATTTCTGTATTGATAAATACATTGGAACGCAAAGATAAGGCGAAATTTGTTAGAATTGATAACAATGAAGTCTCAAAAATAGAAGAACCCAAAGGTTAATTACGAGATATTTCTTAACTATTTAGAATTGTCGAATTTTTTAAGAACCAGGATCTATATCTTGTGAAACTGTGTCCTTTAATTAAACTTTTCTCCTCAAAATTTCAACGATATTTACAAGGTTTTATATTTATTCTTTTATCCACAGCAGCAGACTGGATAAATCACGAATGCAAGGAATCCAACATTTCAACAGCTGCAGACAGCTTAAACACAGAAAAATAAAGATACTAATAACTTTACAACTGTTGCAATCAGTTGGATAATGCAGGATAAGTAATGCATAATGAAAAAAAAATAATATACAGTTAATTAATAAATGAAAAGGAGTATTATTTTTTATTACTGAAATTGAAAAACGACTTGATAGATTGGCTTTAACAGTATTTTACACTCGTTTCTTGTTTCTACATTGTACATAATAGGTACTTTATAAAGCCTTGGTACATTAGAAGTGATAGATTTGATACTTGGTGTTAT
Source organism: Eumacrocentrus americanus (assembly GCA_018902335.1). NCBI lineage: Eukaryota > Metazoa > Arthropoda > Insecta > Hymenoptera > Braconidae > Eumacrocentrus > Eumacrocentrus americanus. Next base: position 22,428 of record JABSMT010053629.1, read on the forward strand.
ACAATTTATCTACGTTAAGGGTAGCTATGCCAGGAAGTTCTTGTTTCCATACGTTCATCTCTTCTTCAAAAGCAGCTTTTTCTGCCTTCCGTTTGACCAAGTAGTCACGTAAGTTCTCTATGAACTCTTCATATAAATAGTCCATACGCTGAGTAGGGTACTTCTGTATGCAATGAGAGGTCCGTGAGGTTTCTCAATTGTTTTTTATGTTTTTTGGTACGGAGAATCCGAATCTCAAGGTTATTTTTGCCGAAAGTCGCCAGTTGAATTGTTATAAACAATTTAATTATTTAAATGGCTTTTGCGGGGAAACTATTGATCATACGAAAAAATGTTTTAAACGAAAAATGTTCATTTCATCAAGACAAAGAAATTATGTCTTATGAATTTTTTCGTATCTTCATTAGGTTCCGAGATATTTGAGCCACAACGTTTGAGACGCTGCAACGAATATTAATCGACTTTATAGTATTGAAACAAACGTATATTTTTCGACAGGAACTCACTTAAAATTGCATATATTTACTGCTTTCTTCTATTTGTACTATTAAACTCAATCAAAAATTATTTTTGAATTATAATGTAAACTATATATAGTCGAGACAAGCAATAGAACCTTTGTATTCAATCACCAATACTCCGGGAAGAGAATTTTTTATTTGTTTCATGAGCTTAAGCTCATTGGTGATTGAATACAAAGGTTCTATCCCTGCTTAAAATGTCCAATTAAAACCGATTAAAAAAATTAATCGGATTGAATTGTGTTTTTGAATCGTAAATGAATCGGA
>JABSMT010053640.1:0-11921 GCA_018902335.1 Eumacrocentrus americanus
TCAATATTAACTCCTCGATTTTTTCATTTTTCATGATATCTCAGAAACTTTATGCGATAAGGTAGCAAAATATATACGTTTTTTGTTGGAAATTAAATTCTCCCCAAGATTGGTTATGAGAATTTTTGCCGTAACTCGCATAGTTTTGGTGATATGATGAATTTTGTGGAAAAATTCCAATGAAGTGACTTGTTTCTGTTCTAGGTCCGTCATTCTGGGGCTTAATAAATCCGCAGTGGTCACTGTGCAGCAAGGGCAGACGCCAAAGTCCGATCAACATTGAGCCAGACAAGTTGCTCTTCGATCCTCACTTGAGACAGGTTCAGGTGGACAAGCACAAGGTAATTTATCAGAATCCCCATTCATTCTGAAACCCCAACAAAACTATTCTTCTCGGTATCACCCCTCGTGTTCTCCCCGGAGAATTGACTTCTCTCAACGAAAAAAAAAGAAACTTTTTAATTCGAAACCTCACTATGAAACTTGATAAGATCACGTCGTACAAAGATATCAAACTTCTTCTTTTTTTTCTAAAACAAAAAACTTTCAAAACTAGGTGATACCACTTTTTACTCTACCGCCCCATCCTCCTATAATTCAAAGGAATGAAACTGCCAAAAAAATTCTCCTGAATACATTTTATTCAACATGGCTGCTCTTTATCGAATTAGCTTTTTCCCTCTTTGATGGGCGGCTCAAGCTTTTTTTGCAATTTCATTGCTTGCTCCCTCCCCTCCCTCTCCCCCTCTGCGTGCTCTGTAACATGTTAATTCAATGACGAGCCCATTAATTACGCGGTCGTTCATCAAGCACGCATACAAAGGGCTGACTACGCGCGTGGCTTTTCCACTACAGAAGCTCTTGACGCCCGTTCGCGAGAACAAAGCAAGTGGAAAAAGACACAACCGCGTCAGCCTCAATTGATGATCGATAACAATCGAAATGAGTGTGTTGATTTTAGAAACATGAGAAAATTTCTTTCGCGTCATATGAATTTTTTTTTTTTTCAAATGCACATATTGATATTGATTTTTCAAAAGCAAATTTTTATGATGACAAATCGATTTATCACTCTCAAACCTTTACAGATTGTTCAAATTATAATATTCAAGAGTATGATGCTTTGAAAAATGGAAAAATTGCAAAAAAAATTACAGATTCATTACCGACATCGAGATTTTTTAATATTTTGACTGAAAACAAAACGTCATGCCCTCCGGCATCACATTTTCGATAGTCTCACCAAATTTCGGTTTTTAAAATTAACATTCACTGTAAAAAATTTGCATTCGAAAATTTAGAATTTTCAGTCGGTAATCATTATGCCCTTTAAAGACCTCAATATTACTACCTGATACTTGATACTAGTACAACCATCTTTTTTCCCACTATCTCTATACTATAACCCCTAGTGCTCCACAACACGTGACCTGTTTAAACGACCCCTATAATATCTCCTGGGGTGCAAACGCACTCGCCCGAGTCATGACAAAGGAAACATTCCGCCACAGATGCTCAGCGAGGCGACACGCACACTCTGTTTTTAACCTCCGCCCTTTCCTCCCTTCCCGGCTGCAAAAGGAAGCCCTTCCCGGGTTTTTTCTCGTCTTCCGTTCGCCTACTGAAGCCACCCTCCACCACCGCCCGGCGACTTTTTCATACCCTTAAACGTTCCCGCGACTGTCCCATTGTTCTCTCTTTCACGGTACTCTTTTCCCGCGCGCACGTGAATAGAAAAAAAAGATGGCGGAATGAGAGAGGATGGTGTATTCGGAAGCGCCCCGTCAGCCGACAGAAGCTCGACCACAGGCTGACGTCATCGGGGGTTAATCGCAACGTCTAGGGCCGAATTTATACTCTACTCCTTCTCTTCTGGTTCGGTTAAAACTTTGGCACTTAAATTAAACAATAGAACGGACTCGGCGCGTCTCTTTGGCTCCGGAGAAACTCCGCCCGTTTCAGCTGACTACGTCTTTTGCTTCCTTCTTGTGCTTGTCTGACCTTAACACTCCACTATCTACTCCTTTTTCTTCTTCCTCTTCTTCTTCCATCTTCGTCTACTGCTGATGCTTTCCTTCGTTGCGCCCTCTTCTTTGCTATTCATATCCACGAGCATCGCTATTTTCTTTATTTATCCAAAAGGAATATTCATCCCCGTGTGTTATTTCCGCCATAGGAAGAATTATTATCCTTCTTTATTCACGGACAATGAGCTGTCGATATACGCGGAGCACCATTGATCCAAGTTTTGGAAACGACAGTTTGCCAAGAGAGTTTATAAATTATCGTTAAATCCTTATACATAAGAGCCTACAGGAGTTACCGACTGAAAGTTAACAATTTTCAAAAGCAAATTTTTTATAACAAAATTTAATATTACGTTTCAAAATTTGTGCAGGTTATGTAAAACTTGATGTTCGAGGGCATGGCATTCGATTTTTTGTCAGAATAAAGAAAAGTCAATGTCGGTAACAAATCTGTAATTTTTTCCCCCGATTTTTTCGTTTTTCAAGGTATCATGCCCTTCGATTACATAATTTAAACAATTCATACAAATTTAACAATCATCTATGAATAGCATCAGTGACAATTTCACTTTTGAAAATCAAATTCACTACCGATAATTCCAAATTCCTTCTCTAAATGACGAATAATTGGCGACAGATGCCCGAGATTACTTTGAGCAATCAGCCGCGAACGAACGAGGAGACAAGTTTGAAGATCTAAATATAAAATTGGAAGCGATGGAGAAAATTAATTGCAAAATAATAGGTTTTATCGTTGAAGAAAATTTTGCTGACGTGTCTCCTCCACAATCCACACTGAGGTTACCTCATTATTTCTAACTGATGACGTCATAATTCACGTTCGTGCGACGTACAAGAAAATGGACTTCCCTCACCTATAGTCGCCGCGTTTTCACTCCCTTCCTACCAGTCCATACCACCGTTACTAGTAGCAGTAGCAGCGCTACTGCCACCAGCCGATGCCAAGGTACCCATTCCGTCCAATTAAATCCCTAATCAATTATCGCTGACTCCCATACCCCTAGCCTAGCAAACGCGTCACCTCGTTTTTGTCAGCCCCAAAAACCAACTACGCTCCACTCGCGCAAAAACGAACCACTGGAGCTTCTAAGGGAAGACTGAGATTTCCTGACTTGCAATTAACTTCTTCACCGTATTCAAACGTTTTTTTTTTTCTGAAATACTTTTAAATTTTTCAGGTTGCTGGACATCTACATAATACAGGACAGTTCCTAGTCTTCAAAGCGGACAAAGAGGCTAAAACTCGAGTTAACATTACTGGAGGACCATTGGCGTATCACTATCAATTCGAAGAAATTTATATTCACTACGGGATGGGCAACGATCATGGCTCTGAGCATCAGGTCAACAATTACGCCTTTCCTGCTGAGGTAAATAAGTCAAAATAAATCTTAATTATCGTCATAATGCACCTCTCTACACAGATAACAACAGAGACAAATTATTTCGTCGACCGCAAAACACTTGATGAATACAATCGATCCTATCAGCTGTTTCCATCACATGATGTGCGGTTTCAACCTGGAACTACATAGCTGCACGAAATCGGCTATCGCAGCTGTCGCAATTCATCAGGCGGATTCGTTTGAAAAGAAGATTAATCCCACATTGGACAAGCACACCTGAAAATCACTTGGACCATTTCAAATTCTATCACTGGACTGAATCATCATTGTCGAATGCAATTTCAATATTCTCCAACAAGATTTGAACAAAAAAAAAAAAAAAGATTCAATCGAAACCTAGTTCTGAATATATTTGCAATCCATTTCTCCTTAACACTACAGACGTGTTTAATCATCGTGATGGGTATTAAGGACATGTAGAGTTTACTCAGCTTAATCAAAATCTGTATTATGGTCTTCAAAATCCAGCTATATACTGACAGCCCAGTGATGAAGGGCTTGTGACGAGGAGACATAAGGGGCTGATACGAGAGTGCACTCCAGACAAGTCTGAACCATTACTGGCGTGTTTGAGGGACGGGTTTCGCTTTGATGCCAGAGACCGAACACCGCGAGGAGCCAGGTGATGGAGTGCCAGAAGTGGTCATCCCAATCGTGGCTAGCAAGGGCCTACTACTGCTGCTAATCCAAAAGGGCGAGACTACACACGATTAATCGTTGGCTGGAGATTGCCCCAAGAATTCTCCACGACCTCTCAACTACATCAAGCCTAATACCTAAATGCGAGAACGCACATTGATGGCTATTAGAAGAGGCTCGAGAGCGATGAGGAGGTGGAGGCATTCGGTAACGCACTCGTATTTGCTCTCTATCTAGCAGTGTCATCGGTTGGCCACTAATGGCCAAACAACGTCCGTGATACGAGTGGAGTCATTGTGGACATAGCGAGGCGCATAAATTGACAGGCATAATTGGACCAATTGGCCAAAGGCTCCACTAACGCTGCCAATTCGACTACCACCTCTCACTTTGATCACCTTAAGGTAAACTAGACATCTATCGATGGATCAAGATTAGATGTATTGTTATAATTAGTAAGTTAGTTGAATCATTAAAAAAATTATTGATGCTTTGTATATTTCTTAATCTTTAACCCTCTGACGCTAAAGGCGTGTGTGTTGGTGTGTCTCTCGTAAGGAAAGCAATTTTAGTTTTTAAGAAATAAGAGTACTGACAAGCTAGTTTGGAATTAAATCAATGCCACTAATGAATTGACATTGAATTGACGAAATTTGGTCGTTGAAGGGCTAAATGCTAAAGCCAACGGTCATTATTTGATAGGTGATGCTATACATCGAGCTTTCTCCTGTTAAATGCATAAGGTGATGGAATTGGTATTTCCCATCAAGTAATGGTCATGTTGGTATTTAAAGCCAAGACTTGATTGCGAATAGTTTCTGCGAATAGTTTCCATTGGATCCTCGCCACTACTCCCCTTTCTACATATATCTAAATAAACTGAAATGAATACTCAACTAGATTATATTACATATCCCGACATCGTTCAGTGGCCTGAAACCGATATAGCTCTCGATGGATATATACGGTTGTTTTGCAACGAGCAATTTCGAACATTTCCATCAATTTGATCAATCACTAAATAGTTTAGTCAACTTTAAAACAATTCGATCTTTTGATATTAAAGCAAGATAATTGAAATGGTTTCACTATACATTCTACCAGCTCTAATGAACTGCGAAAAAAAATTCGATCGCTTTTCACCTTGGACGCAAATTTACTTAATTATTCCAGTCGGACGCGCGTGTGGAGTAGCGGCTGCGCCGTAATTGTAGTGGTCGTTTATAGTTGAACGATCCTCTCGTCGCGCTTGCGATTGTCTGTCGTTGCCGAGTGGCCTCTTATCCCCTACCCTTTTGCGCGCTCACTCTGAAAGAGCCTGGTGTCGTTGAGATTGCGCAATTGTTGGCGTAAGGAGCAACATGAACAAAAAGTACATATACATCAACAATTTCCCGTAATAAAAAAATTTATACGTTAGGTTCTATATGATTTCAGTATATTACGGTAAGGTGTTAACCTTCTAGCTTGAGGCAACGCTAGAGGATGGTCTCATCATTGACATAATGCTTTGCTCTCGCGCACAATGCGTGCGTATGCACGAATGCACGGACCGTCCCTTGGCGTGAGTTAATATAGTTGGCAGTGGGAGTGGAAAGGGTGGATTACGGCCGTATATCTATCATGGGAGAATGGAGCATTGTGCCAGAAATCGTGATGGCATGCCCATATGCCACGGATGCAGCTTCTGACGTGCCAATTATAGTTGACTCTCCATATACGATACTGGCTATTGCCTGAATGTGCAGCCCAACCATGGGGTGGGTGCCGTTTCTATATACTACACTGAATACAGCCACTTCTATACTTCTATACTAGCGCTACTATAAATATAAAATAACAGATAAACTCGTCGGAGTTTGCCTGTCGGGATGAGAGAAGCATAGCTGTGAATACGGAATAATGTAAATACGGTTGAAACTTGAAACCCAAACTTACCCGCGGGCGGTTCCAACTTCGTTGGTGAAAGGGGTTGCATTCGTGTGTCTAGACTATTCAAGGATTTACCAGTGGCTGTTACTGACTTCATTTAACGACTATAATCACTGTCACGTCTTCGCTTAATTTTGTAACTTATAGGATATGCATAATATCTGAATTAAGTTCGTTATAAATAAAAATATAAAACATCGGTGAATTTGTTTCTAATACAAATCGAAAAGTAAAATAGAGAATTTTACAGTGTAGGGGGATGTATAGTAAATCGGAGAAAAGAATGAACCCATAGCGGGTGATCGAGTAAATAAACAACGTGCCAACTGCTGCGCCAACAAAGAAACGCGTTAACCTCTCTCGCTCCCTGCTTCACTCACCGGTCTACTCTAGTTCAAATGTGTGTGCCAAAGAGTGGGAGGGAGAGGGATGACGGCGGACAATTGAGAACGCCGGAACGAAAATCCCCGGCGAGTCCCATTGACGTTCCAATCGCGTCCAGGTCTGCACCAGTTTCGAGGAATCATGAACACACCCCGTTTCTGGCACTTCCGCCCAGTTTCTGCAATGAAAGTCAGTCGCAATAATATCATCAAGTACCTTCACTAATACGTATATAAATTTTTGTCCGCGTAAATATTTCTTTATGGTTTATGTGTATTTTGATCACAGCTATTCTTGACAGAGGAAAGACGTAGGTGACGATCGACATTTCGTCTGCCCAGGGAGGAATAGTCTCACTGTTATCTACGCCGAGGGGTAAAAATGCTTGCTTCCATTGGGAGAGTTTCTCTTTGATCAGACATTCAGACGGGCCAACGAGGATGAAACGCAACGAGAGAAAAGAGAGGAACTTGTCTTGATAACGCCCGTATTTCGTGTTGCCCGACGCTCATTCGAAATTCCCGCCTTTTACAGGAACGTGAATAAAGAAGATTGACGGGGCTGCAAGAGAGAGAGAGAGAGAGAGAGAGAGAGAGAGAGAGAGAGGGAGTCAGTGCAAGCGTCAGTACTGAGAAAAATGAAGATGGTTGGACGAGAAGATGAGGTATATAGGAAAAAGGAAGGGGAATCGCCTATTTCAGTAGTACTCGTCATACTTTGATCAGACGCAGTGGATTTAGCCTCACCCACTACTACTGCTACTACTACTACCTCTGCTACTTCTTCTGGCAGACGCTCTTCTCGTGTGTCTTTGAAGCCATGCCTCGTCGCATTGGAGGTATTTCATCGAGCCTCCAGGACGAGTCTGAACTCCCCTCAGTGCACGAGCGCTCTCTCGGCGCCCACAAAGTGCCAGTAATTTATTGTATTTTCGGTTTATCCACTTCCTTTTCTTCATGTGTATATATATATATTACCATCAGCTATAACATAGACCATCTACATTGTATGTATACGATGCATTTGGACTAATACAATTTGTCTCTTTCTTCTGTTGGCAGATCCAGATCTACGGTTTCAACGCTGAACTCTATCACAACATGAGCGAAGCACAACACAAGAGCCAGGGTCTCGTTGCAATCTCGTTGATGGTGCAGGTTAGTATTCTCCTCCACGAGAAATCCTAGATATGGAATATTGCCGTATAGTTTTCGGAATATCTGGAAAAATGGGAAATCAACGATAAGTGTGCTGTGTTGTAAAATTGATCACTCTGGGGCTTCTAGTTGATTAAAATCAATTCCTTTGTAGGTCTTGAGATCGGCCAGGACATTTTCCGACCAAACAACGCATTTTAAATCATTTTTGACCCATTACTACCGCTACTATCCTCAATCAAATTCAGGGGGTTAGAAATGTTAATAATTACCGTTCCATTACTTCTAGTGGTAACTCAAATTTGTTATTAGTTTCTCGATAACAATGTGTAATATATGCTTCACGTATAAATTGAAGAGCAAAAAACCTTGAAGCTTCCTCGTATGATATGCTTGTACGTCAGACAAGATTAAGTATGATCGTTCTAACTAGCAGTTGCTGGGAGCATCTCGCCGGGGGTTTAATCAAACCTGGGAGGCATCTAAATTGACAATTATGTCAGCGAGGAGTTGGTGGCTCTCAGTTTGGAGCATCCAAGATGCAACACGTATTATCTGACGACCGTTTAAACCACTGGAACCCCTTCCCCCCTCCCCCTTCCTCTCTCGCTCTTTGTCGTACTTTGGTTGAAAATACGATGAAGCTGCGAACGATGAGACTCCGGGGCAAAGGATAAAGTTTCGAAAAGGGTTTTGGCAAGCAAGAGAATTATAACAACGACTATGGGATGATCTCGAGCACCCGGGGTGCAATTATTTCCTAGCGGGACGAAGGCTATGCAGACAAACAGAGGCGTTGCGCTAGAGGTGCGAGAGGTAAAGGTATAGAGGCGCCTGGTTCTGCCTTGTGAATAAATTCTCAAGTTTCGAACTGAAGCGTCCCTCGTGTCGTTGGTTATAACCCCCAAAGTCGAGAGACACGAGTAAGGGGATATTATGGTGCCATCAGGAATGGCACAGCAAAAAGCGAGACTTGAGGTGCACTTTGACGCTCGAGTTTTGAATATTTTTGACGGCTTCGTATAGACGATATACCATTCTGAGAGACACAGATGTGATGATGAAAGGCGAAGGATGAAATGCCTTGTATTTATTCAGGAACAAATAGACAGCTAAAACACACAGCTCTGTGGTGACCATTTTTCTTGGCAGCTCTTTTTCATCTACCGAGAACAAGATGAGAAACCACGAACTGTTGACCTGTGTTCTTGTTACGACAATCAAAAGGCAAAATGTTCCGAAATAGCTTGAGTAAGTCTCGGATTCGTTACCCTTTTAATCAAGACAAGCTTAATTTCGTGAGGTGCAAGTTAATAAATAAACGACTAGCTGGAGAGAGTCGTGACTGCGATGGTTTAACCCGGAATAAATATGCCATGGCCTCGGAGGATTTTAATGACGAAGTAGAGATGGGAATTGAATTTTAACTGAGGTTGCTTTTTAATAGTGAAACGGTTTGGAGGAATATCTTTCCTCGTTTATTCAGGGAATCAGGATAAAATGTCGGGCATATTGAGAGCCTCATAAATTCAACGTTCAAAGACTTCACCAAATTCAGAAAAACATTTCTACGTTATTACTGATCTTATTTTTCTAGTATTAATCTTCACTGTTCTTTAATAGAAGCTTTAGTTTGTAGTCAGAGTTCTCTTAACAGGTGCTCAATCTCTCGATGAATGGGGTCGTAACATTGAGACTTGTCTACGAGCCAGGCTCTGACTACTGTAATTCAGACGGATTATGCCCTCGGGAGTCGACGTCGCGTGCGATGTGCTTCAGCGAGCAGAGAGATCCAAATGAGCGAGTACCCCCGAGATGCTGTCACTCACGAAAAGTTTTCCTTGAACCCGAAGACAGATCAGGCAAATAAACTCCAACCGAGATATTGTGTGTGTGTGTGTGTATGTGGCAGACGAAAAACAGAAAATTCCCCTAGGAATACCCATGAGAATACCGGTCCTATTTCAACTTTAAGTAACATGGGCAGCGAAAAAAAAAATTGTAATATCTTTTATTCAGAAACAAGAATTCTGCATTTTTCATTGTAACTTTTTCTTGTTTCAGATCGGAGAAACGCCGAAACAAGAACTACGAATAATAACCAGTGTGTTCAACAAGGTACAATACCGATGTAAGTATTCACATTCAATCATAAAAACTCGCAGAATTACGTTTATAGTTACAATAGTTAGAATAGTCGGATTTGAAACTTACAACAAAAAGTTAAGGAATAATACTTACAAGGACAAATTTAAGTTGGAAACAACTTGGGGGGGGGGAAGGGGGTTGACATTAATTTGTATATAAATCCTTACAAAATGAAAGGACTCACGGATAATGAAACACGGTGGTGACCGCATTGAATAGAGAGGCAAAGTAAAGCTCGGGCTGTGCAATTAGTAGCGGTCTCCGAAAAGGCAGTGAGAGGATACTACACGACTCTCACTCTATACAGTTTCACGAGTGGCATATCAGATGAATACGCGCTTCACGCACCAGATAACTCGTGGCGCATCCGGCACATAGGGATGCCGCCAAGTGCCAGCGAGAGCGGATAATAAATAAAATGTTGAGTGAAAAATAACTCGGCGCAAAAAAAAAAAAATAAGAAAGTCGGTATATATATATAAAGATATATGTAGTACATACGCCAAAAACGAAAAGGGACAGAGAAAGTAAAAAAAAAATCGACGCTGAGTGACTTTCTTTGGATAACGAGTCACTCTCGCGTCGGTGGACTCACGTCTCTATTAAATGAAACACATCTCGTGTGGCCTCGAGGAATAAACTTTTATTACCGACAAAAAGTTGTGGGTCAAGACTGAAGAAAGAAAAAAAATGAGGACTATGCACACGGTCGTATGTACTTTCTCATAGAAAACATGGGATATTAAAAGTTTAAGGTTGTATATACCATCACGTTGATGAATAAATGTAAGATGGCGGAAAAAGCAATTGCTTTTTTATTTTCTTATTTTTATTTTATCAACTTATTCCTTATTTTATTAACAATCTGAGGTATTACAATAATTAAAATACATGAATAGTTTGAAAAATTAATGTCTTACCTACAGTCGGTAATGTCAAATTTTTTTTTAATTGTACTATCAAAAAATATGTCACTGTATAGTGCTATAACTGTGAATTTTAATCAATATACTGGCATTCCCGTTCCTTGCACAACCTCGAGGGAGTCGTGACACTGCCATAAATCACGAGACAATGGAAAATGTCGGGAGGGGCCACGAGAGGGTGTGACACGAATCTAAGTATTCCATTGTTGCATAAGTATACACACACAACGGCCAAGTGGCAAACAGCGCGAGAGCTCTCGAGCTCAAATTGAAAAGACGGGAAATTTGAATTTATGACCTCTAGTATATGTACATATATACAATACCAAACCAACCTATCTACGCAATAGTGGAACGAGAGGACCCAAGGCATTTCCAACGCGAATATCGACACGCTCTCGGTTCCCAGAGTTTGCGTGAAGTATGCGCTCGACCGGAATCTATTTACTTATGGGCCGTGCGTCGTTGGAACGTCCCTAATGCACCGCCACATTCGCTCTACCCCACTCCCCACCCATCATACCTGTGTTGCTGGGTGAATCTGCTGATAATAGATGAAATATTTCGTCGGGGCATCCTCGAAAATTATGTTTTATCGATTTGTTTCATGTGTCGACACTATTTCAATATAGTGAAGCGCCGTAAAAGGAGATCTCAGTTTGAAAAACGTAAATTTCATGGAAATCGTTTCACAAAATTGATTATATCTCGAAAACTATGCGACATAGAGTAAAGTTGCATTGATTATTTTTTGTAGAGAATTCAATTTCCTACAAAAAAGATCTTATGCAATTTTATCGTATCTCGTTTTGTTTTCGAGATATCACGAAAAATCTGAATGCATGATTTTTTTTTAAACGAAAACAATTTGTTATAAACAAAATTGATTATAGCTCGAAAACTACGCGACATACGACAAAAATGTATTCAAGCTTTTTTGTAGAGAATTTAATTTTCTACAAAAAAGCTTGAATAAAATTTTACCATATCTCGCATAGTTTTCGAGATATTTGTAAAAATGAAAATGTCGAAAATTTTCGCTCAATTATATAGTCTTCTTATTTTACCACTTCAGTTCTGATTTTCCCTTCTCGACAACAAATATTCTCGTCCAGAAGGGAAAATAGTGTCGACGATGATGGTGAAAAATATAAAAAAAAAATCCCCAACGATAATGTCGTTGTACCGTTGCGCGCGTCCTCTCGTCGACACTTTGATGCTCGGAACTGTTGTCGAGAAAAGGTTTCATCGTCGTGTCTTTCACTTATATTTAAAAAAAAA
>JABSMT010053651.1:0-11911 GCA_018902335.1 Eumacrocentrus americanus
TAAAAATACATAATAAAGCAAATCAGTCTGTTAACAATATGTCTTTGAATGTATTCTAGATTGTGATATGCACGAGTAAAATGGGTACTCTCCTTGTTCCTCTGCTCTCCAGAAAGTCGAAGCAAATGCAAGGCAACGGGGGAGAGATAGAGATGAAGCTGGTGCATTGATGTATCGCAGCGGGTGGGAAAGTAGTCGTCGGATGAATTTCAAAAGCTTCATGGGTTAGATGTTCCCATGTTTTATGGAGCGAAAAGCTTTTGGTGCTTTTCTCGAGGGGTTTAACTGCGCTGCGTCCGCAAGGAAAACCACCGTCATATAGCAGCAATACATGTATATATATTTTTTTTTTCAACGACGACTATCAACATCCCTTCTCTATGGGAGTTTACGCAGTGCGTTTTTTACAGAAGCTTCCCTTCAACCACACTTTGTATGTAAGCATACATTATCGTTTTATGGATAAACATACGGAGCTTTTTCCACAACTCTTTCATGCCCAGGGAGTTCACGCGAGGATGGAATCGTAAACTAAAAGTCAGGCGAATAAGGCTCTCTCGTAGTTGTGGCCGCACGTCTGGAAATCGTTCGCTGGCAAACTTTAACGTCTTGGCTTTACGACTTAGTCAAGACGTCACCGTTTTTCAAGCTCACCCGCAGGCACTTTTTCGGTGAAGAAATGAATAATTCAACGACGAGGTACGTGAAGAGACGAAATGAATCCCATGCTTTTATACTCGTTGGATATTTATATCCGCACGGAATCGGCTTTGTGACTTGAGTTCAGGTGAGAGACTCTAAATAAGGTATAATACACAGTCTCATCGATTGCCAATGTTTTCGAATTTAATTAGTCTTGAGTAAAGTACTGTTTTATGGGATTTAATTGTGTATTCGTGCTTTGAAAGTCCATTTACTTAACGAATCGCAAGGAAAGTTTTACTGATACTTTCTCGATGCACAGTGTTATATTGAATCTTTCGTTCTTTTAGGTCTCTGTGTCGTGTGCATCTACAAGAGGTGGTTGAATAGAAGTCTTCGACGAGTGGCTCAAAGGATCCACCTTGGATAACAATAGCGTTCAACAACAATGCATCTGGGTTTTTTTTTCTTTTTTATAGAGGCAAGTCAATTGGTATTGTCTAGTTTGAGAAGAGCATGTCTACTTGGACGTCCTATTGTTGTTCCATCATCGAAAAATGTATATGGTAAAAATATTTATGAATATTTTTTCTGCCTCAAGGCACACGATCGACATTGCCGTGATGGTTTTTTTTTTATTTATACCTTTTTTCAAAATGATAATGGAAAAAAATTTATGTTACAGAATAAATGAAAAAGAAAAACGACAAGTTGTTATCAACGTCCATTAAAACATGAGGTGAGCACTAGAAGGAAAATGAATAAACTCTCGAGCTGGTTGAGCGATTCAGCAAACGAAAAAACTGGTGGAACGCTTTCGTGAAATTTAATTACATTATATCCACAACCCTCTTGGACTCTCTGCAACGCTTTAAACCCCGCTCTACAACTCACCCCTAGCAAAAGGTATGCATAGTTGGTTTTGTCGCGAGCAAATCGTTATTGCCTCGATTCTTCTTTCATAACTTTTTCATCGTGAATTCAAATTAAAATCGTTCAGCTTTTTTTTCATTCTCTCTGCAAAATGCATGAGAAAAATAAACAATTCCATGATGCGATAAATCGGGAATTCTTCCACGATACCGCTTTGCTATACAACTGCTGTGGACACGTGGATTCTCTCTTCTCCTCCTCTGTTATCTCCTCTGGTATTTTTTAAAAGCGTAACGAAAAACTTTTTCTCGCATTCCATTTGCTCTTCTGTCTTTTTCCTCGGTGATACTTGAGAGTTGGTTAACTTTGAGTTTTCAAGTACTTTCTCTTGTTTCCTGACGTTGTCTGTCGACAGATAGAGAAAGAGGAGTTAGAGAGCATCTCGATGTGTCCACAGACAATATAATGCAAGCTGGGTGAATATCGAACTTTACTTCTTTATGAGCTTTTCGATATAATTCTTAATCAATCAATTACTCAAAGAAAGCTACGGTTTCTTTAAGAAATATAATCCATCATAAAATGAAAGGTTCCAATATAGAAACTCGTTGTTAAAGCCTCCCTTATTGGAAGCTGCAGGTACCTTTGTAACTTCTCTCTAAATAACCTTCAGATAATCCCATTTACCTCGTCAAATCCTGGCGCTCCGCTTCTAGCCCGTGAAAATGCTGCGCGTGAGCTAAGTCTCCAGCAAGAAATGAACAGAGCTTTAAGACCACATCTATATAGATCCTTCTATATATATATCCATTAATCCATTGACTGCTATTTAATTTCAGAGAAAACCATACAACCACACAACTACGAAGCTAGCTGTTTAGGCACTTACATTATCACATCTTAAAGTTTAATGCTGCCATTATGATAATGCAATTTCTGCCCATCCAACGGCTCCGACAAAATTGCTTCACATTACACCAGAAGCAGTAAAAGATCAGCAAAGAAAAAAGAAAAAAAGCCAAGAAGCATCAGGAGAAAACAGATTGAAGTATAAATAAAACTCCACAGTGGAAACGTGATCTGGGATGTTTACACTGATCATCCAGCTCCATACATTGTGTGTCAATGTGAAGGTATCATATGTCTTCAATTGGAAAACCCGAATCCAATCGATCGAGAACTGTACTGCGTATACAATTCCACCGGGAAATCGTGGATACGAGAGAAAGACTACTATGTGAGAGTGAAGGTCGTTTCTCGTGTGACGTTTAATAAAGCGCAGCAAAAGTTCGCTCAGGCATGTCTGTGATTTGTGAGATTTGCCTCGAACAAGGTCTCCATGGTGCTGTCGATCACGTGTTTGGTCGACGAGCGAACAGAGTTATATAATAAAAAATTAAAAAAGAAATTAAACTGCTCGCTTGAGGCCAGTTAGAAACGCTTCAATGACGCTCTATATTTTGTATCCTTCCAAGTTATATCTGTAACTTGTCAGAGAAATGGCAGAGTCTATAACGACGTCGAGCTCAATGAATCGAAGTATATACCTATATAGTCATGCGATTAAAATGACATTACATGATGGGAGTAACGCGCGAACGAAGTTAAAGTGCTGACATACTCTCTCTCTCTCTCTCTCTCTCTGCCTTGTATAGTCATGTCTTTGTATATGTATATATAGAGTTGAGAGTGCACGAGAACAAGACCTTTGACTCGATTACCGAGTCCACTCATTGTCAGTTGCAGACTAGTGTCTATGCTTCAGCGAGCTTTCGTATAGACAAGCGTGCACAATAATGAGTTAATAATATACTCTCTTCTTCCTCTGATATTAAAGAAAAAGCTCTCAAACCTTTGACTATTTTAGATAGATCACTGGCGATTAATGATATAGTATTTCTAGAGCACATGGAAGTGTGAAAACCCAGAGAGTTTCAATTCATCCACTATGTCGACAAATTTTTTTTTTTTATTTTATACCTTTGCCTTTTCAATTCGCGGTGGATCATCCGCGGCTGTGTTTTCTCAATGGGTTACGCGCATTTCAGTCGACAGTAGCTCACTCTCATCTCTCGGTAGAGTGCCATTTTCAATATTAAACTTGAAAGGACTTCGGAGATCGTGAAAGGTTTTTTTTTTCTTTACTTTGAAATACATATATGTACATAGACTACTACTGCGGTTATTGATGGTATGATCTCGTGGAGCTTTTTGAAAAAGAAAAAAATTGAGAGGTCCTTTCTCACAGGTGTGTCAATGATGATGGTGAAGATTGATGGTGACTATGTGCCAGAGCTTTCAATGACATCTGACTATTTGTTTTATTTAATGAAATTTCTTTTTCTTTTTTAGACAAATTATTTGAACAGTTTTTTTATACAAATAGCAGTATTTAATTGGAATTTTTTTGTTCTTTCAGAAGAATGATTGCTGTGCTCTCAATTAAATTGTTCGATGAGGGCAATATGCGTCATTGATATTTGACATGTGATACGCCACGCCTGTCGGTAGTATACACACGGCTCTAATGGATTTTGTGGTGATTATTTTCCCATAATAACTGCACTGCATTCGAAATTGATCGGAGTGAGTTGCAAAAAAAAAAGGAAATGTAAGAGAGTAAGAAAGATAGAGAGCGGTGAGGATTGTGGAAATTTTATAGTATAAAGTCACGCGATCAGTTGCAAGAGCTTCTTGGACATTAGACCTTGGTAATCTACCGTCAGAAGAGGATCGATTTATACAGAATTGCGGTCCGTTGGTTTTCCATTTCCTAACAATTTCCGGGGATAGCCCATTTTGGTCGTCCAACTTTTATCCAAGCTGCGCGTCACCCGTGGACGACCGTGACGTACCCTGAACGTCCCGTTGGCGGAGACGAAGTTTTCCAGTCCGGAAGTTCCGCCAGCTATTCGATTCTCCAACGAAAAAAAAATGCAAGGAAAAAGTGTATGGTAGAAGGTAAAATTCAATTTTCGGAAACAGATGGAATGCGAAAGATATTCAAGACTAGATTGCTTTCTTTGAAATGGTTTTATTAACATAGAAATTTTTTTTTCTAGATAAGAAATCATCAGCAACGAGTTTTTTATCACTGGAAAGAAGTCAGGAGAAAACGTTAAATCAATATCAAAAAAAAAAAGAAAGAGAAACGTTGTCGTATCTTCAGAAAGGGCAGAATATATTTCCACTTGGTATACATCCAGTAGTATAGAATTGACTTGTCAGGCACACAAGAATACGAAGAAGAAAACATTTCCACGACTTTGAATGAATATTTTGCTCTCGATATCCTCAGCATTCTCAGCATTTTCATTCTCATTTTCATATATATTCAGACATTGGCAAAGAGAAAATAAAATGTAAGTGCTCACATTTTTCAAGAAGGACTTCGATTATGGGTATTTCCAACGTTGAATTCCCAAGGATATACAGTCAAGAATGGCATTGTCGATTACAATGCTGCAGTATTGGTGTTGGTAAGCATATTGAAAAATTCCCACCAACTTTAACAATTTGTCAATTGATATTTTTCAATAACTCTGCATTGAAGGATATATATAAAGTATTGCCATTATCGAGGATTTGTATAAGGGATTTCCACTGAATATTGTATTGAAAGCACAACGACCATTAAGGAGAGAGAGAGATTTTGAAATAAAATATTCGCTGGAGGAAGGAATGAGTAAAAAATTCATTAGTTGTCCCAAGAGCAGCAGTAGCACTTGACATCAATGGAGATAGGACCCCAGTTGAAGGGACAATTTGCCTTCTCCTCCAGTGGCAAACTTTCTTTCAAGAGCAAAAAAAAATTTGAAGAACAAGTTTTCCACCCTCGTCCAGGATCTCTTAAGTATTCCCCTCACATTCAAGGACTTCTCCTCTGTGGCCCAGGAATCATTGAAGTTAATTAGTGCGATTTGGAGGAGGAGGTCGAGTGAACTAAGTCGTTCCTCCATGAAGATCTCTAACTTTCTGACAGTGCCAAGCAGTGTACATTTTAACTATGCTGGTGGGTACTGCGGTGAGTATCTGGAAGTTTCAACTGAATCACACACCAAAACGACGAGTTAACTCATCGATATATGGACAATGAGTGCTCATTACGACTTACAATAGCCTTATACATGTTTAATCTACTCAGATACCTATAGGTATCTACCTATATCCTATGTATTGATTGCTTTCCTCTCTCAGCAATCAAACTCCACGTGCTCCATAAAATTCTCGAGCAAACGTCAATCATGGATTTTTTTACTATTCTGCAAGCTAGACAAGTTCATCGTTGAAGAGTGGAAGCTCTTCGCTGTCAGCCTGTCAGTAGGAGCAATTAAAAAAATTTGTAGTCCCCACACTTCCACACCCCACACACAATCCACCTCTTTTTCCCCATTACTTCTGGAATATCATCAACGTGAGAGAATTTTTATTGCGCTCGTGCAATAATTCTTGTATACGAATACACATAGCATGAGACGTAATCAATAGCAGGACACTACTGTGTGATGCTTCCTATATGTATATACCATACATCAGTCATAAACTGCATGCGTAACAGGGTCCAAGTACAGAATGGTGTCGCAGATGACGCATCGTAAACTGTGAGATGTAAAATGCAATATCGACGTTTTCGGGACTAAAGATTGACGCTTTGATATTTGTTTTTTTCTGTTTTAGGTCCATGGAGGAAAATGCATTCTAGGCGAACTTTGGCAATTAATGAAATTGTTAGGGACGCGGGTGCCACGAGACAACGCGTGTGTAAACGCGTTGAGATAGGATTTTATATGTAGTATATAGGGGCCGTCGTTGATATTGAATTGGCAGAGCTAATCCTGGTGTTCACCGACGATTAATCGAGTAAAACACACGAAGAATTGGAGTTTCATTGGCTGTATGTAGTTGTACATATGGATAATTAGCGGAATGTACATTGTTTCATGTGGACACACACATGTGGACTTTATTGCTCACCTGTAAGTGATAAAGGCGAAGACAAGGGCGACGAGGGAAAGACTGCCTCCAAGAACGACAATGAGACTGAGCACACCGTCTTGGTCCAGAGATGCTGCGATACCTGAGGACATTCCATTCGCATCTGCTCCATGTTCAGGAAAGCCGTGAATCACACCGGTGTAGAGAGTATCCATTCCTTGCACTCACGCCTTCCTGGACCACGACCTTACTGCGCCGTCTACTGCATCTGCAACACACATTGGTGGGAAAGCATTTTCTGGTTATATTCACGTCTGCTATCTCCATCTTCGCATATTGCTGCCTCTCTGGTATCTTCAGCCTCACCTTGACGCTCTTCTGGCGCTATACATGTTCGCAAATATTCACATTTAGTTGGGATATATAGAGTTACTCTATAACTCTGCTTGGAGAGGGCTGAAAGCCACCATTTACATTATTCTCTTTGACTAAATTTAGCATTATATTTCTAGCTCCCTCAAATTACTTCCAACCCTTCTCTATAAAATAGTCCAATGAAGCAGCAATAATTCTAGAATATTTTAGCAATTAAATAAGGTATTAAACTTGAATAATGTTGGAAGTAATTACCAACCCGACTATAGTGTATAATTCAGTAGTGAAGCGATAAAAAAAGATAACTCAAAAATTATGAATAATTTTAGACACTTTCATTTTTTTCAAATATCTCGAAAACTTTGAGAGATACGAAAAAATCTTATTAGACCTTTTTTGTAGGGAATTTAATTCTCTACAAAAAAGGGCTTTTGAATTTTTGTCGTATTTCACAGAGTTTTCGAGATATAATCAATTTTGTTAAAGATTTTTATGAAAAAGTTATCTCGACTTATCTCCTTTTACTGCTTCACTACTGAATTAATAACAGTATTTTGAAGTGTCTAAAGAAATTATTTTTGTTGTTTAGGTTTTGTACATTGAAGACACACATATTTATTCTCCGTCAGACTGGGTCTTGGCATGGATTCACACCCTACCAACGTCCTGATTGATAGATCCTGTCGGTAAACTCAAGAAAATGGCCAAGGCCACTGAAACGTTTGGATGAGCCTCAATGGTCCCGAGAGTCCTTTGGCAGTGACAGCAGGAGCTTGTATGGCTGATAGGAAATTAATAGCTTCAGGAGTTTGTGCGTCAACCGTGAAAACAGATTTTCTCTAATCCAGTAGAGCTTGCTAGCTAGCTATAGTTTACAAACATTGCTTTCAACATAGAGACTGCAACCCAGCACATCAGTTTTACTGACGAATCCATTATACGTCTGTCGTGTACTCGTCTAGCTCACGTAGGTATTAATGTCCCTCGAAAATCATGGCATTCCCGCTGGGCTAATTGCACTCTTGGAAGAAATAGTTGGCAGTGAGAAGGCGAATCCCAAATTCACGTAGTAGCGCAGAGTCATTTCAACGAAATTACTAGGGACCTAAGCGAAGCGTCAAATTTCCATTTCCATCTTCTTGCACAACCCCTCGACGTCCATTTCAGCAACCCCTCAGCGTTGTAAGACGTGAATCGCCGAAGCAAAGAGAACCACAGCATAGTATTTTGCGTAAATGCTCGTCGTAAGCCCCAGCAAATCTCTATCATTTTCCTCTAATTAAATTGTAACTCCCTGTGGAGATAGACAGAGAAGGAGAGAAGAGGAATTCACAGTGGAAGCGTTAATTGCCAACTGTTCATTTATCCAGTTGACTTTTAAAGGAGTAGATATTGCACCCCCGTCGACGCTGTTTACCGTCACGAAAACAATCCAGCACGATTCAATGGACGTGAAGAAAAACAAATATATCTAAGAGAAATTGAAAATACGGCGGGTCTTATTGCAAAAGTTTTAGGAGAAATAAATCCCGCGAGCGTTGTTTCCAGAGTTACGAGTAAGAGAGAAAAAGGAGAAAGAAAGAAAGAACCGCTCAAGTCTATTTCCGTTCAAGTATAGAAATACCTTTCAAGAAATATCGAATAGCCAAGTCAAGATATTGACGACAAGTATAGCTGTGATTGTACAATAGACTTCTTATAGTTATGTTCTAAATTTCTTTTCTTTTTTTTTCTTTCTACCATTTGATACGGGAAGACAAGGTAATGGATTGACTTACCACGTGATACAAATTTCCCTTGAATATTATATTAGCAGTAGAATAATTGGTAGCGCGTCCAAGTTTCCCGCGTCTGCATGATCCTCTCAATTTTATACAAATTAATTTCTTTCTTACGTTTTTTTTTTTTTCTACCAAAGTCTAATTAATCTTCACCAATTCTTCGTCTTGTCTTCTGTATTACTCATAGAATTCTTCTTAATAACATTTGTCATATTGATATTAATAATTATTCAAAATTCTTTTTCATTCAGGTCATCAAGGAACCGTGGAACCAATATCAATGAACAGTGAAGAAATTTTTTTAATTTCTCTAATTGCTTCGGATATGACTCCGAAATTATTGGCCAATGTGATTATGAGATAACGCGGTGAGGACTCCTCGGGTGGCGGAGCGCAACTGGAGTCTGACCATGCTTCGTAACCTCGTGGAGCGCATGTTCGTCATGGAACGTGAATAGAGAAGCAAAGGGAGGAAGCCGACGTGGTGCTATAAGGCATAAGTACGTATGTATATATATATAGAGATAGAGGTCCTGCGGGCGATCGGGCATGCCAAGAATGAAGAAATATTTAGCTTCCCATCAGGGAATATAGTCATTATTTGTATATGTATATTTCAGATGGAACACCATCTCACACGCAACTGAGGGGTGCGGATGATTATGCAGTAACCATTGATGTGTGAGCCCGAGGAATTTCTCTAATCAAAGCTTAAGATCACCCTCTCTCAATGTGCGTGCTTCAATTTGGAAGTGGAATTCAGCTCACTGGGCAGAGAGAACTGAAGAAAGCAGCGATATGGGAGCAGAAAGCTCAACTTCTCTGCTTAGGACAATTTGCATTGGACATGCAAGAGGTCTGTTTTCCAATTTGCTCGTGGAAATTGTAAGCCCTCGGAGCTCCAGCTGTGTATTTGACTTTGTCCAAACACACTGGAATACGTGGGCTATCGCAAGGCGTGGGTGAGCATAATGCGACGCTCTTCGCTGGGAGAATACTCGCTTCTCTCGGTTCATCATCAATGTGCATTGCTCCACAATGCACCGAAACGTTGTGCTTGGCGCATCATGGAATAGGCGACTTAACGATCGAACCTGATTAGTGGAATTGAAAGCGTGTTATCCATTCACTCAGTGTGAACAGGATGACATACCCACTTTCCTATGTATGTGCTTGAATGGAAGCAGTTAATGGTAGTGCAGAAGAAGAGACAACCATTAGTCTTCAAACCAGAGGGTGGTCGCATTCATCCGGTTGGATTAAAGATACTTGGAGAGTATTGGGATTCACAAATGGTTGGAGAATCACATCAATTCACCCTATTCTTTGTGAAAATACTATTAGTTGAATGTATCCCCTCCTGTGGCTTAGGAGGAAATTCGAGTGTTATCTCTGCCAACAGTGGTATTTCTGATGATAGGGGGGGTCATATTCATCCCTTTGGTTGCGAGCATCAGCGGGAAAAGCTCTTATCGCACGCTCTTACCTTGACTCGGCGCTCAATAACTACGAACTTTGTGACCCCTATTATTTTTGATAACGACGAGGAGAGAAGATGTTTGCCATAGTTTCGAATTACACTGAAAATTTATGGTTGAATAACTAAAAATGTCGACTCGAGTGCCGTCATTAAGGCTCTTATCGTCTACTATCCTTCCTTCCATCTTCAGCTTGAGAAGAAGAAGAAGAAGAAGAAGGAGCCAACAATGACGACGACGAATAGAAGGCGAGAAATATGTTTCTTGACTACATTATTCCCTGGATCGATGGCTAACGTTCTGGGCCACTGGCAACTGTGTTTGCGGGGTGGAATCGATCAAACTACACCGTTTCATAAATCACCGCAGGACACTGTGATTGAAGGACTTGATATAGAAATTCTTCTGCCAGCTGTTCACAGTTATTGGCTTGCTCTCCAAGATATAAAAGATTTTTTTCCTCCAGCTTGACGTAACGTCGCTGAAATTCTTTTAGGCCACATTTTTCTTTATTCAACTATTAGGACTGTTTTTTCTTTGACATATATTTCTCATTTATGTCTGGTATCCTGGCCACTTTCGTTGTACATACATATATAAAGCAGGTTCTCTGGCTCTCTCTTCGCCTGTGAAATGAAATATGATAGTGGTTTATTGCGCACCTCGTCGGAAGACCATGAAAAATGTTTAGCCGTGACATTACTCGGGTCAGTGCGCACTTCGTGTACTATTTTCATGTTATACAATAGCACAAAACGTGTGTATGACGAGGGCAAGAGAGAAAATTTTTATGGAGCAAGGGACATAATAAGTAGATGGATATGTTATAAATTAGACAATTATTTCGAATAATCACTTTTATTTTTTTTTAATCCTTATCGATATTAAATAACGTAATTACGGAGGGTATATTATTTTACATGGAAAATTCTCATCATCTTCACTAGTTTGCAATTCTTCATACCAATAAAAACGATAAATACAACTTGGGCCGTACCAGTTTCAAAGCTTCCTCTCTCATATATCCCCTACAAAAAATGAAAGTTCATTCTGCTATAACGGGGACACTGATGGCCTAAATTTTCTCCAGAACGAGACATGAAAAATCCTGTGTATATTATCATTTTTCAGCTTCATCTTTTCTTTTTGGTTGAACGATATGCTTGGTTTTTCCTTTGTATCCTCAATAGTGCAGAATATCGATGGATACAGTGGTAGTATACGAAGACGAAAATTTGTAGTCATATACTATGTACTCTTTTTTTTAAATAATTTTTGTTTCCATCTTTACAATTTTATTCTCAGTATCTCTTTTTTTGTTCATCTGCATCCATGAAATTCTCTGTTCTCTTTGATACGCTTTACGTTAGACTATACATATAATAACGATAATAACTTGCACACTGGCCCAATTGCAGTGACGAATGCCACATGTACGTTAAAATCCAAAGATGAAAGAACCTATCTATCCACAATTACTGTAGAATAGATAATATATTCAACGCGTCAAGTTGCGCCTTTAAAATTGGCCATATATAACTTCATTCTTCACTTCTATTCCAAATATTGGTGATCTTCAAATGCGAGTTTACAGCAATATTCAAGCATACATACAACATACTCATTCATATACAATTCAATTATGGAAACGGTATTAATATAGTGTGGAAGTCAGATGACTCGTGTGGAAGCAACAGAGATTAATTGATGCAGTCAAACGTAACAACGATTGTTATACATATTTGATATTGAAGAATTAAAATTCAATAAATAATTCAACAGTGCAATTGTAATTAAAATTAATATTTTATCCTCTGCTTATTATTA
>JABSMT010053662.1:0-11905 GCA_018902335.1 Eumacrocentrus americanus
ACGCTCTTCCGATCTAGAAACTTTCATTAAAAACGGACGTAACAGGTTTGGATATCTTAGCTATCGATATGATCACTTCGTAGTTGTCCTTCTCAAGCGAGTTCTACACCTCACGAAGCTACTAGTATGGTTTATGGTTTCCATCGGGGGTCTGGAAACGTAAAGATTCATAAAAATTCGGCAAAGACAATTTTAGGCCGAATAGAATACCTTTCTTTATACCTTTTTCTCAGAGGTAACAAACAGTAAAAAGAAAAAAAAATCGCTTGATGACCAAAAAGCGAAAAATGAGAGCGAGCAAGCAGGAATTTAAAAATTCATCATCGCCTCTAAAGCGCGGCAATCCTCCGGAGACGCGTTCTCGTTCGAATCGAGTGCAGCTTTTACCGCACGCGCGGCTGCGAAGTCACCCTGGCCTGTGTATTAATATGTCAACCTACATTCGAAACTCTACGTTGTCGTTAACCTATCTTGTGTATATATCTCCCACTAAATTGACCCGATTCCCATTCGATTTTTGGCAACGAAAGCCAAAATCTACTGACTTCTGGCAAGTTGTTCTACCGTACATTACACCATGTGTCGAGAATATATGTATAAGGAAAACAGTCTCGCTTCTGTGTGCATTATTGTCTTTGTCTGATTGCATGAGTGCGTCGTCGACAGAGAACAAGTTGAGTGCCTGAAGCAACTAGAAATATTGTTAATACGCTAGCTTCATTTTTGCACCCGTATATGCGCGGTACATCGCGACGTCTCATTTGCGTATTGTTTCATTGAGTGTATGCAAAACATTGCACAAAAACACACCCGCAACGATGCTTCAAGAATCTCTTGTTTATTGTTTTTTATATTTTTTTTTCCGACTACTACACACTGCACATATATTATGTCGTGGTTTTTTTTTTGTGTTCTATCTCCCCCTCTAGTACTCGACACTGTCTCAATTCCGTTCCTACTTGAGCCTGATGTGTCCCACACCCGCAACAAAGAATATTACATTCTATATATCCATCTGTCATGCTCGCAGCATATTCCACGACGCACGCCAGCATTCAATTTTCTAATTAATTCTCACCGTAATATAATATATGCCCAAGGCGTGCTTCGTACGACACGGAAAGTCGTACGTTATTTAATAGCCTCGCAATACGGCGGGAATTATGTAGGTCATTACGTGTATATGCGTGACGAGAACCATCTGATGTGGAAACATGACGGGAATAAAGATACACTATTCCAGTATTAAACATGACAATGGAAGACGAATTACGAATAAAATCGAAATTTTGAAAAATATTTTTTTAACTATCTAGAGTTAAATAGCGAATTGTTTAATTCGCAATATTTGTTTAATTGCAACATTATCATGTGCTTTCTTTATACAATTCAATTTTCAACTCGATAACTCGTTGCACACATACCTGTATTTACACAACGCCTCTCTATAGGGGATGTAATTTGGCGCGTTAATCTACTCGAGGCTTGAATTCCTCTCGTTCCTCTCAAACGCTCTTCTCAGCCAGTTTAAACGTCTTTCGAGTTTCGTAATCGTTTTCAAGTGAATTAGGCTTCATTGCGCCGCGGTTCACCCGGCTATTATCTATTGGAAAAGTTTCATGACCTCTATCGATCCTCATGGTAACAGTAAACTCGTCCGTAAAAGTTTTCGTATGCCCATCTATACATTTATATAGACTTTTACCAACTACAGAACTCTGGCAAAAATAAAAAATAAAAAATTGCCAAAATGTACAACTTTAATTCTATATTACGTTTGAATAGAAAAAGCGTATAATTGCCTTACTGACGCAATAGTTTTGGCTTTACTGACGCTAAAATGTATTATACATTTTAAAGTTTAATCTAAAGCTCTACTTTGTTAACTATTTTTTTTGAGTTTTAATAAAATGAAAGATAATCGAATTAAATTTAACTAAAATTAAACGGAAGTTTATTATAAGTAGTTTGAAAACTCATCAATTGATAATACTGAAAAATGGAAAAAATTTTGGTTTATAATATGGGTAAATAGACCATCCGATGAACATTATAGATAAATGAATTATGAATGAATAAAGGTCGACGTTTTTTTCTTGCACGCTTGGTGGGTAAGCTCGTTTTAATCGAGAATGATGTAGTAAGCTTGCAGCATAAAAATATGAAATTCAAAATTACCCATCAGGCTACTCGCCTCCTCGTCCGTGTGTGAATAGATTAATACTATTTACAGTCTAAATATGTAGCTTCCAACGGGTTTTGATATTTCCTTGACTATTAACACATTTCAGTAATATACTAATGTATTCTTCCCATGGATATTTTTTCATGATATAATTTCTACGAACGGACATCGTATGCTTTAATTATATCAGTAAACGCTCCACGAGTTCTTATACTGGCTTATATGTATCTATATTACCAATCTTTTCCGACCGTACCACGAAGTTTAGCAATTTAATCGAACGACTTCTTTTCTAAAGAAAACTTTTAAAATGTAATCTCAAAGATTATGCGTATATTAATTTCCTTAACCCTATAGACATACCGACCTATTTTCGACATTTTTGGTCTTAATTGTCGTCGAATCGAACATCAAAATGATGCAAAAACTATACATTTTCGTGAACAATGAAGTATTGATAAATAGTATTCATTAGAATTTTTGCGATTAATCGAGGAGAAAGAAAAAGGAATTACAAGTATTTCAAACCTCATCAGGGTCTGATAGATCCTGGTCGGCATGTCTAGAGTTAAGATTCCTCCAAAAACAATGGTTGAAACACTTATATTGTTGCATTAAAGCATTTTTAGAAATTATATGAAATGATATGATATATGCTATGAATTCGATTGGACGTATGTGATAGGAAATTTAAATCTCTCGAAATTTTAGCACCAATAATCACCCGAAATTGTGTCAGAACTCTCCAAGTTCAATGTCCGAAGCGATTCCAATAATTTCACACCGATGAATATGGGCTGGTCCGCACCCCAAATACCCGCAGGCATCGTTATCGATGCTGATCTTAGTCTTGATTGGTTTATCAAGGCATAAACCTGACGTGAACTGATGCAACTTGTCTCCACAGCTTCGTACTATAACCTACGACCACCAGCAAATCGATATGAGCCCTACCTATCTCGTGGGATGTAACTGGAATTGTGGGAGCCCGCACACATTCCCCACAATCGTGAAGATGAAATGAGAGAAGATGGCATTCATGAAGTTGCACGAACGCACCCATATTCACAACTGGACTAACACTGAACTGCTGATATAAGCCGAGGAATCCGGGAGGGAACCAACAGTTGTGGCTTAATGCTTTCAGAATGTTACCAGGGAGAAGGGAAATTCATGTGGTGTTTCCCTGAGGAATTGGTTTAACGACGCTGCGGGATAAGAAATTTCGAGCTTTATTGGCTTTTGGATAGTATGTACTCTCAAAACAATGCATTATGGAAAGTTTGATTTATTATTTCTGCGGTTAATTAAATGTGGAGCATGACTGCAGTAGAGAGGATAAATAATTTAGCCTGGAAGTATTCTTGCGGGCACCATGGGAGTTTGTCACATGTTTTCATTCAGAGAAAGCTTTTGAATTAGTAGCGAATTCATAGACAATGATATCAATTTGCTGCCTTAGTCAGATTGCATTTTCGAGTGGGTGCACTCTAATTAGCCTCTGTCACATGCAATTCTCCGTTCACTTCAGCTAAAGGAATAAACGCAGTTCCTTCATATATTGCCATAATTAGTTCAACTGTCCTGATTGGTTTAAGCTGGGAATGTCGTCACTTTGAAGTCGGTTTTCAAAGACAAAGTTTTTATGAGTATAATGTTACTGATAATAGTTATTGCTATTCTTAGTTTGAAATTATGACGGATTGTTTCAATCATGAAATTGAGGAGCATGAAAATTCGAAAAATGTAAAAAGCGAAAAAAAATGTTTGGCAACCGTTCCGATCTAAGTATTGAAATTAAAGGTACACGGCCATACCGACATGACGAGAGTTATGAATTTTCGAAACCAACTTTCTTTTTGTTTTTTGAGTATTTCAATACTGACATCTGCAATTTCAACAGGCAGTTCAAAATTTGATGCGTAAAGGCATTAAATTGTTTTTTTTTCTTTCATTGTCAAGGCATTTCAATTCTCCCATTTTTCCCCATTCTCCCTTAGAACTTATAAGAAATAACACAAAAATATATCGTTTCAGTGTATTTCTTCTGGATCCAACAGATACTCGTTCAACGTCTACCGCAATTCCACTGTGGAATCCTTAAAACTTTCAATCACCTATTGATCATTTTCCAAAATATTTCCCCTCTTGCAAACAATTTCTCCGAGGTTATTGGAAGTTCGAATTCTATTTCGCGGCACACAACTTCTTCGGTTTCTAATGGAGTCTATAGATATTTATGTGATCGTATTTCCCCCCCTTTCCGTTCACACACTTCTCGCTTGAGGAAACAAGAATGTTATTACTGAATGTTTCTCGTCACCCGCAAACTTGGGGATTTGCAAATTATTCTCCCCGTGTTACACTGTATACAAATCAGAGTCAAAGGCTCGTTTTGTGCTTTGGATACATGCGCATATTCACAGGGCTCCATATTTTCTCTTCACTCTGTCGTGTTGTTTTGCACACCCGGAGACGAGTGAAGTCAGTACATAATGCATGTCTCGTTACAGATATGGAGTTTGAGTGTCTGATGTTCTTCACAACGCACGATGAATACGAAACATCGTGATGTGTCTAGCGTTCTTAATTCTTCGCGAATGAGGATACGCGCGATGAACAGCAAAAAGCTACAGCAAAGTTTTTCGCTGAAGTCGTATATATGCAAACTTCTCATCAAGTCTCGCTGCATTTTAGATAATAATGAATTGCACGAGACTGATGAATGTGGTAACATTTTTTATTCCATTAACCACTTAAAATTATACTTTTGTGGCAAAAAAACATTTGAATCTTCTGACTATAATTTGATGAGGAAGGCGAGATCGAATAATGAGATTTCGTCGCAATTAAGCTCTGAAATTCTGCATCAAAGATAAAACGAATTATCGAAGCAATCGATCGAATCCCCTCATTGAAGATTTCATTACATTTCAATTCCTCTACGGCATCAATGGTCTTAAATTTGGCGCAACTATTTCTCAGGGGATATCCGATATCTGGTGTGCTAAATCTGCGATTACTACAGTGGAAAAGAACGAATCTTTATGATGCTATTGCTGATGTCTGTACTGATTCCATTCCTCTATTCAACGGTTATTCCCTTGTGTTTGCTTATACTATTGTATATAGTCGCATAGCCACTCAGAGACGGAAGAGCTTGGAGGGTTCACTGAGAGATGTATGCCACCAAAGGCATACAAGATGCATGCGAAAATAATCTCTGGTGGAAATTAGCGATGTGACTTGTTGAGACCACACCTTGCCTTAGTGCTTTGCACGTCGTCACAGCAACATAATTGCCTTCATAACAGGCTCTTATACCGTAGATTAATTTAGTGTCGTGACATATGATGCAACGTCGTCAGATGATAATCTATAACGCTTGTGGTTTAGTGTATTATTTTAGTTTGTTGGTAATGAAAATTGACTGTGGATCTAAAGTCACGGGTCACTTATAGTTTGGAAGTAAAGTGAACATCCATTGAATGAACAGCTCTCCAGACTTGGCAACTTGCTCCGATCACCGGCTTCCTCCTCGAGACCCTTAAGAGTTTTGTGGAACTCATCTTCACTTTCGAGAGGATGTCCAGCAGGGAAGTGGTTCCATCTGCTCAGTAGTATATCATGAGCTACTGTGACATCATAATACTGCTGCATGTAACATGACATCCCCAGTATATTTATTATTATGATAATGGATGCAGGTATTTTATTCATAAGTCAATCAAGTGCAAAATGGGATCATTTTACATTCTATACAAAGTTGCTTATCTCCAATATATCCAAAATGACTCAATATGAATCTCACAATACTTTTCCTCTTCGTGCATTTTAGATAATGTGTTATCATGTTATCAATATCATGAGACAGGCATCGTAGGTAGAAATGAATAACTGATAAATTACCATAATTACCTACGAATATTAACTGCACCTCACTACAAATAAACATCCAGCAATCGAATAGTGATAAATTTTAATAATGCAATCAGTCATTCAATTATATTATGTATTATTTCAAGAATTTGTTTAGAATCATATTATAGTTGTTCATTGTAAATTTTATTGTATTATACTAAAGCTTATACATAACTAGCTTCGCATGGTCAATTATTTTCGGTTCGATTTTGTGGAAGATGTAAACGAAGCATCTATATGAAATAAGGCACCATTTACTCTGAGGCACTCCTATTCTGAGCTTCAGCACTCATTCTTTCTCTTAAATCTTCTCGATAGACATTTTTCGAATATGTAGGGTTATTTATGGAATCAATCATACACAATTAACATTATTCTTCACGCGAAAATCGCTTCAAACATTCGATTTTGCACAAAGCTCAAGTGTGTAGTTAAGATGCGTTGTATACTCAAGATGGCAGGGTGTCTCCTTGGCATTTGGCAATCACATCTTCCTGCCTGTCTTCACTTCTTAGATCCACGGATTTAATCAGTTCCTCGTTTGAATTCGGAACACTTTGAAACTCGAAACTCGGGAAGAGGTTCTAGATTAATCAAGAAAATGTATTTAGTGTGTTGCTAACTTCGATAGTCACTCTCTTTAGGTACTTCAGTGTGGTTCGATCTGTATGGCACAGGGAGGGCAGGGTCTCACCAACAGCAGAGCATTCCATTACATGCTGTTATTAGTATAAATGTTTGAGACGTGGTCGATAGTGCCGTAGAAATGTTAGTAGCTGTTTGACTTCGTACTTTCATGGCTGGAGTATGATTGAAAGCCTCGGATACTTCGAAGAAAGGAGAACTCGGCAAACCCCTGATAGTCCCGAAGGTCCGGAAGTTCCAGATTGGCTTTCTGAAGGTCTGTAGACGTTGGTGAGCTAGTTGTGGTCGTCGTTACATCAACTATAGGATTCACACACTCATTCATTCACACACACATCCATACGTGGGCACCGTACAAACTGCCTATTTTCATCTGCACAGGCCTTACTTATTTAGCTATTGTCCTTGACGGCAGGGCATTAAGAACGAGAATACAGTATCGGTGCCCTTTGATGAGATATAGGTGTTGAACGGTCTTATGTTTTAATAATCTTTGAAGCATTGTAGTGACGCGAAAAGACTGCAAAAGTAATTTAAAGACAACTCTAACTAAGGCTACGTTATTTGCGCTCAATCAGTCTACGTTAATCAAGTACAGTCTTTCACTGCGAGAATCAGGTACACAGTTACAGGTTTCTTTGGAAATCCGTAGAAACAAGCGGTTTTACCGTAAGGGTAGTATACCCGGAAGGGACTAGTTGCTCAAGGGTTTGCGGGGATCCGGAAAGGGCATAAGTAGACGTGGTGGAGGCTTGGGCCAGTTTGGGGAGGAAATAATCTCTTTGTGCAGGAGGGCTCACTTTTGGCATGAAGGCTTGTCCTCTGCCTCAAGGAGTCTGGGGAAGGTTCAAGGCTGTTTGAAGAATCGCGTTGGGATTGCGGGTGAGTCGTTCGCCATTTCCTACAGTCTCGACTGTCGTCGCTCCTCAGAGTCGTCATATCTCCTGGTGTGTTCTTTCTCCGTTTTCAGTTTCCAGTCGATCGATGACTTCCTTAATAACAAGAAGAAGCTGAGCCTCCCTCGTAGGGTTCACTGGGATCCCTGACTGTCTTGATGGAGGCCCGTATGGTGTTCTGATTCGGTACCGACGACGCTTCATCTCCGGACTTTTCCTCAATCAGATTACCTGTAGATATAGAACTTCTGCTCGTTAAAGTGGATTTGGGAGATGTTCTTCGGGATGAGAGAGGTCGTAAAGCATACGGGAAATGAGCCGGACAGTTTTATAGGGTTCTTGTCATCGAGGGTTAAGCTTCGCTGTGATGTAAAATTGGGTTGCTCGGGTTAGCTTCCTGTTTTTTCTCGGAGCCAGGTCTCTAACCTTGAAGCATCAGTTAACTGTGTCATGGTTATTTCGTTGAGCATAAAGGAAAGCTTCTCACAGGTGCTGCACGAAGACATGTAGAAGGATCATTTCAGGACGTGGGTTTATACATCTCCAATTGAGGTTTACCATCTATCTCGTCTTTTAAATTAACTATGGGTCTGAGAGCGCACACGATAATCAAGAACCTGGAGTAAAATTAGTGCAGGAGCGTTCATTGGATAGGTTTGTGCTGGGGGATCAGGTACTGGAGAATTTGAATACAGGAGCATCCGCGTTTAGAAAGGTATTTTAAGCAGTAAAATTATTACGTTGATGGGGATCTTGAAGGACATGCGATGGGTTTTACGAGTTTTTAAGATGAGGGACATAAGTTCCACCCGATCTGGAGTGTTTTGTGGCACTGAAACTCGATCAATCTTTCTTCGTGATGATGAGAAGATAAACAAAAGGTATGTTAGACGCTCAAATATCAGAATTAAAATTGGATAGAGTTTCGGCGCCTGAGCTCTTACACGATTTTTCAAGAAGTGTGGTCTCTTTCACGGATTTCCTAGGAGTGGCTTCGGGAGCGGATGCTTCCCTTTTTATATTTGTTCAAATGTCACATCTGGTGACTCATCTCTACTTGCACGATACACTAGTAATAACACGTGTGGTCCAGAAAGATACAATGATTTTGCCAGTTTTATATCTTTTTTATGTGTTGTCTTATTACCTGTTAATAACGTGTGTATTTGGAGAAAGACTATGATGTGGGCGCGATCAATGATTATCTATTAGTTTTATGTTGTTCCCACCTAGGGTAGTTTTATGTCTTTTAATATCAACTCTTTTCGGTGAATTTTACGACTTTCATTATTAAGACAATATGTGATCAATACAGGTTCTTTCCTAGTTAGTGACTCTTGCTTATTTTTGGCCTATTCTTCTGGTATTGACT
The DNA here is from genome assembly GCA_018902335.1 of Eumacrocentrus americanus. Classification (NCBI taxonomy): domain Eukaryota; kingdom Metazoa; phylum Arthropoda; class Insecta; order Hymenoptera; family Braconidae; genus Eumacrocentrus; species Eumacrocentrus americanus. The sequence continues at coordinate 9,020 of JABSMT010053662.1, forward strand.
TTTCCCGCGCGTTAGGGGGATGTAACACATAATGTAAATACCATCGTAACTCTAAATGTTACTGTACAGTATAAGACCATTGTAGCGCTAACGTTACAGACAAAACAGTTGTGGACCCCAACAACAGGAAAAATTCTAAGGGTAGTCGCTAATGACCGTAGCTATTAATGCGACTATAAATAAACAAAAAAAAACAATTTGCATCGCACTCACGCACACAGTTGTCTCTCGATGGATAGGTCGTTTCACGTTACCGGGATTCGGTTGTGGAATTCTTTGCAACTACGTGTAACGGGGTCTGTGTCGCAGGATGCCTTCCGGGCTCAAAGTTACAGGCATCTAATGGTGATTGAAGAACGAGAGGCGGCTGCACTACCGCCGTAGGCGGTGGGTGTATGGATGCATGCGTGTAGTGCCCGATGGTGTGCGGTGTGCCGCTTTGTATTGCATATTGTATCTCTTTGAGTGAGTGTACTGCTGACCTGAGCGTGTGGCTTTGAGATGTCGTTTATATTGAGTTCTGCTTTGCTTTGTAACTTCGCTTTGCCTTGCGCTGTGTAATGCTGCGTCACTTGCTTGTAGTCTCTATCTCATATTTGTTCTAATGTATTTCTCTTTAACCTATGTATTTCTATCTGTACTCTGATCTCTGTACTATGCGGCTGTGGTCCTGAGGGAGCAGTAGCTCCAGGATCGAATAAACACCAACTTGAACTTGAATTCTCCTCGATAAATATTTCTCGATCACATAGAATCGCTTGCAGACTCACTGACACACAATTTACAATGTGTGTCGCTTAATAATCGCTTCTGAGACATGCTTTTGAACAGAGTGCCTCGCAGATCCAAGATATCTAGAAATTTCGTTGACAACCGTCTTCAGGATTCTTTCTTCCTGTTTTCGCTTCTTGGATCCAGCGATTTGATTGGTTCCGCGTTTGAATTCATAAGTTTCGGATTGTCCGATTGGTCGGGAACATTTATCAGTTTCTCTAAGCAACACCAGAGGCGCCTTGGAGATGTGGAAGGCCAGTTGATCAATGTGGTCACTTTATTCATCTTGCTGAAGAATTTGGTACTTACCCCCTCGACAAAGAGGGGAGTATAGCCATAAAGGAGAAACAGAATAAGAAAAACGTGGTCGCTTGGAAATGGTCCAGAGTGTTGATGTTCGGAGGTTAGGCATACTGTTTATAGTGACTGTTTTACTTGGACAATTGATCAGGGGGGGGGGCTATATTGGCATCTAAGAAGTCTTAAATCTGAAAACAATGTTTCAATGGAATAATGCAAGCATTCCATCTTTTTTTTTTAAAGGAAAAGTATTGTTTAGTATCTATTACAGACTTGATTCAAAGCATAACCTGCGTCATCTTTTAGCGATGAAACCATTGAAACTGTCGAAGAATTTGTCATCCATTATGAAATTTAATATTGAATCGAATTCACTGAAATAATTTGCGATTCATAAATGGAATCGATAATGCTAAAGATTTCCATGATCAAAGTGCTCCAGTTACCGAGAAATGGATGGTAAAATGCTTTACAATTTATGAAGCGGAAAGTGAATGGGAATTTGGTAGATATAAAGGTCGATTTAATGTCATCAGATCCTCTAGCTGTGTGTACAGTATAGCAACTCGTTCTATGTTTGCATTTCAGGTGGACCACTGATGCGGAAACTTCAAAACCTATCGAACACGAGTCATCAAGTATCGCCTACGGTCATTCGTTGTCCTGTACAATCATGAGGAATTTCACTATAGTACACAGAGTTACTTTTCGTGCAAATTTTAATTCATTTTTCTTTTATTTTGACGAAAACGAAATTGATTGTGAAGTGGCTTTTCTCTTGACTATCGGTTACTTGGACTTTATTCGTACAATAATGATGGAATTTGTAGCTGAAATCTAGAGAAAATTGGTAAAATCATATTGAAAGCAATTGCAGGCATCGAAATCCTTCATTAATTCCTTTTTCCTGTCGATATATGATGTCGACAAGCTCAGTTTCAAACATGGGAGTGAATATCCAGGATAATTTGGACGAAGCTAATAACAACGTGAAATATTGAAATCAATGCCTTCAAAGCCAATATCTGATTCTGGATTCAGGCACCGGCAGCATTGCTGTTCATACGGCTGTAGCCAGTATTTGCAATGAATACTCTAAAGGTCTCTTTGTGCTGCTTTTTAGGAAAAAATTTTATTTTCATTGAGTGATAGTTCATTCACAAAACCTATCTTTGATGATTTGAATGCAATGCTTTCCGATTTTGTGGTCCTCATCCAAGCGCATTGAGTGTCAATTCAATGCTTGAATGACTCCACATACATTCAATCACCATTATCCGTACACATTCGTCATTTTTTCACCATTTTTTTTAGGTTTCCACTTTTTTACCCTCGACTGTCAGGGAGCGATTTTGATTGGTATATGCATTTGTACGGAAAGCATTCGGGAAAAAAATGCGTGAGGCCCCAAATTTCTCCCGAACTATAGCACCAAAAAATTTTTAATTTAGACTCAAAAGATGCGGAAACTGACAAGGAAGGTTATAGGCACAAACACATCACAGATTTTTGATGTTTTAATCGATTAAATGTTCAATAAAGAAATGATTTTCCAATTTAAATTACGAAAGGTCGAAATATCCCTATGGCGGCGCATGTAGTGAGTTTAGTGGGCAGCCATGTTGCAGTGCGATAATTCAATCACTATTTAAATCAGTAAACGTATAATTCAGTGAAAATGAAGCCAAGGTAGGATGATTTGACAATTCAACGTACTCTATTGTGTTTAATTAGTAAAGATTTTACAGATTTGTTTTCGTTTATTAATTATAATCATTATTAATAGTATATTGCGCAACTAGGGAGGAAAGT
>JABSMT010053673.1:0-11893 GCA_018902335.1 Eumacrocentrus americanus
TGGTTGTTTGTGGCAGAGCTTCGTCAACCTATTCAGCATCTCTCCCTCTCTCCCTCTCTCTCTCTCTCTCTCTCTCTCTCTCTTTCCGGCATACGTGCACTTGCTGACTCTACAGACTAGAGACCGTCGATCGATAATGCAAACGAGTGACAACAAATTTGTATCACATAGGTATTCTAACCGCGCGGTCGCCTCTCGTCGTGCCATCACACATCACTATATATACATGTATACTTATACGATCGTAATCTTTGATCCTGTATAGCGGTTGACGTTTTAGCGCGTGCACGCACTACCATTCGGTTGGAGGAATACTGCAAGAGCGAAAGAGATAGAGAGGAAACACGCCACGAATAATTTGATTTTAGCAAACGTCCCGCGAAACGCTTTGTATTAGCCCTGCACATATAGACACGTTCATTCCAGCCCGGCAGAAGTTTGACGACAAAATATTTGTCGCTCAAACAGCTATGGATCCTGAGAGTCCCTTGCGCGTCGCTAGAGCTCACACTCACTCACTATATCCATACGTATATATATACATGAGGAATATCGCTTTCGCTCGAAATTAATAGGTGTATATGCTCCCTCTCATTCATTTTAAATCGACAGAGAAATGTAAATAAACGAATCATTCCAGCTTTTTCAAATACATGACATCAACAGCCGATTATTTTGATTCGAAATTAAATATTCTAATTTGATTATTCATTTATTATTATCCAAAATAAAACTGCTGAGCTAATTTTCTTTGACAATATTTTCTCTGGAATTATGTAAGTCATGGTGTGTTACAGGTATACAGGTCAAGCACGTGTCGAGGCAAATATATGTAAGTGCGGTGTATGCGCGGACACTCGGCAATACCTTGAGCCATACCACATGTGTTAACTAGACTAACCAAGATAATCGCTCATTACAAGCGTTTAGCGTGAGCTCGTCGAGGGGAGAGAAAAGTAGCGATTGGTGAGCATTATTTCTACTGCAAACAGTCGTCTTGTAGGTATAGATATTGAGTAGTGTTCTACAAGTGCTTTTCGATCAGTTCTTTGAGCTCTGTCGTAATTTCTCAATTTATTTTTATTCTTCATTTTTTGAATTGCAGACTTTACTTGGTGGACTAGAGCATGTCTTGCGTTGGACGTCGAATGTGCGCGCGCGCGACTCTCGCATATGGCCGCGGAAGGTCGAGTGACGTAGTACATCAGAGTCCCCGGCTGCGCAAATATTGATCGAGGTGTCGGCATGTCGAAAAATTCCGCCGAATAGAAATGAAGAGTGTCGAGTGAGCGGAAGAACGGTTTTTGTCACACTGAAACGCCACATTATTGCGAAATGAAATAATTAATTAGTAAGATTGTCGAAGGCGTATATACATCGAAGGTCGACGAGCGCAGCGGTTTTTTCAATGTTCAAGTGGTTGAGCCCAAGGGGGCCTCGACGCCCAGCTGCGAGTCGTCGAGAGGCCACCACGGGGGTGGTTTGACGCGTGCTCTCAACCCTCTGTCCGTCTGCCACCTGTTTCCAGGAGCCCATTACATATACAACCCACTCTCAAGTATGCTTCGTCTATCGTTCAATTACCTAATACACAACGGAGACCACGAGATACACGCCTGATAAGATCTTACTACGTCGCACGAATCCACTCTTAACCATGAGAAAACGTAACTGGAATTAATTTCAAAAGTCCTGTTTCATTTGAGTGATATATTTCACGATTAATTAATGAGACAATCAGTGAAATTAAGCACACGGTAAACGAAACGATATAGGTATAGTAAATTAGAATCAGAGAGCACGAATCCAAGTCCATGCCGAGCCAGAGCATTTGCTGGCCGCTCGGTCGACACCGCAAAGAGTCTGCAAACATGACGAAACTTTTTTTTCCATCGAGATTTTTACATGCTTGATCGATAACCACATACATATATGTATATTCCACGAGAAGAAATATATCTGTTCTTTTCAAGTGATCGTGGTATATGTATATATCCCACGGTTACCCTTGGCTCGATTTAAAAGGCAATCGCCTCAGCCGGGAGTACAAAGAAGGGTGAAAGTAATCACGGAAGCTCCACTCGTCCGATGTAAACTACCTTTCGATGGTCCTCGTCTCCCGCAGAAACCAAGAGCAATTCCCCGAGGCGACGAAAAGGGATCCCACGTTCAATCCAGGCTGACTATATGGCGCCAATTCATTCATAATACTCTGTCTCACGTGTCTTTAATGCATTATAAATAATTATTGAAGCTCCACAGGTATCTAAAAAAATCGTCGAGCCTGAAATTATTAAATTTACATCAATTAATCAATTGTCCGTAATTAAATGCGGGATAGCTTGAGGCTTCTATCGTATGACTGTATGAACTCGTTAAATTTCCCATGCGCCCATCGTATGTCTTGCTCTCGCGCGGAGGAGTAATATAGGAGCCCCCGAGGGGTGTGAGAGCGGCACGCGGCCCTAATACTGCCGTTGCTCATAGTCGAGCGAGAACGATCATTCGGTATATTATATATACTCGCCCGGAATGTTTTGACAGAGCGGCGGGTCCACGTGGCGCTTAGCTGTTTGTAAAACATCGATGGCTTCTTTGTCGTGCCGATATTAACCCGCCTAGCCGCTCGTAAACGCTTGAGGAGCGAAGAGCGTGCGATCGAGACAGCTATAGAAAAGAAGAAGTGAATAACCTATGCGCGTGGCCGTTCTCTCTCGGCGCATTGTTGTGGCTCAAGGGCCGTCGGACGATATCCATTGTAACTGCGTCTATAAGCGTTGTGATTTCACTTTCTCTCGTCCTCTATTACTATATGCCATATACGTACAACACATATATTGCGTTGAAACGAGCCACAATATATCCGATTTAAATTAATTCGCGATCGCCCTCGCGTCAATTTAATCATGCATGTTCCCTCATGCTCCATCCATCGGATCATTTTATATTTGATGATGCAAATGCCATAGGCAAAACACAACTTTGATCGGTCATTTTGATAAATTAACTCGAATATTTTTTTAATCGTTGTGACGAGTGGACTATCATTGAGGATTACAGGTGTCGAGAAAGGGTTCAACTCGTGTTGAAAGTGTCACGCAAGCGCTACTAGCTTGTCGAGGGAGGGGTGGATCGTGACGGGTACAATGTCCGTATTGTTTGTGCAGCGAAAGTAGTAATGTAACTCGCGACTGTTTACGCCGGGTAAATAGGCAAACAAGAAATTGCGAGTGCCGTCGGTGCATCGACGTTACCTGGAAAGCTCTTAGGAGAAAATGATTAGAGCTGCGAGATGATAAAAACGAGTGCAAAGAGGACAAAAAGATGAATAAGTAGATAAGAAAAATAATTCACACACACATATATATATATAGAGAGAGAGAGGCACGCCTTTTTCCGCGACCCCAGTCATGACTTTCACTGTATCATTAGCAGTCCCTAATTAAATCTAGAGGGGTCAGCAGTGGCTTCCCACGTTCGACTAAAGACTCTGGACTTGTTTGAACACAGATTGTAGTTCTCGAATTTGACATCTTCTATACCTTGTACTCTAACTCATATCTCTGAGTCACCTTTAACGTATTCCCAAAGATTTTACCAAATGCGTCATGAAAATTTTAATCTCTGACCCTCAGATCATTTGAAGAAGAAAAAAATATTACCAACTGTTTCGATGGGTATCCTGTTGAATTTTTTTTACTTGGTATAGTTGATAATAATCGTCTGTGATTGGAAAAAGGGTTAATACACTGTTTGTAAGAGTAACAAAAGGGTTGAAGAGGGCACGACATATGTCTGTCGCAAGGTCAAACAATTCGACGTGACACGAAGATAGGAGGTATATGTACAAATCTGTCTATAGCACCACGCAACGCCCAGCAAACTTGCTTTCTACAAGTGTAAACGTGCGCCATATGCTTCATCGGTATCACGTCAATCCAGAGAAAGTTTGCACTCCACTTCCGGTCATGCTTTGACGATTATAAACGACTTCTGTCGTATTTTAATTGCCTCGAGCACTTGCATGAGGGTCTCCGTCAAGTCACGATGTATTCAATGTCCACTGATTTTTAGGGAACAAAATGGTTCATGACGTTTAGATTCTTGACGTTGCTTTCGCGATTGACCGGAGGGATTACACGCGACCTCGCATATCAGACGGACTCGCCGACGGGTCACCTTCTCTCTTCCAATTGATGGCACGCTCGAACCAATCAGCCACGGCCAGGGTACTATATAGAGGAAGATCACTCGTGTCAGCTCCGAGCATCGTAAAAAATTCATTACTCGCCCGAAGAATCGATCGACAATCCGTGTAATTACGTGACCCTTCCGAACTCCCTCGCGCAAGGGGTATAAGACTGCGAGAATTCTTGAAACGTCTCGGGGATCAGACGCGCCATTACATGCAGCTTGTGTGTAACGCACGATATTATTATTGTACAGTGCAAGAAAATAAGACCTCTCGTAAAATCTTCGGCGCGCTTCATCTCATCTATACTCGAGGAAGATAAACTAATGCCTCCAATATTTGGTACGCTCCTCTCTTCTTCTTGGACAAGTCTCGAGAATTATATTGCTGTAGGTATCCGGTCTCGTTTCGACGTACGTGACTCACGCCGTGCAAAAAAAAATGAAGACAAGAGGAAGAGAATAACACGCAGAGCTTTTGTGGACTTAGGGCCCTAGCGAGTAGAGAGGATATATAGATATATAGAGGAGGAGGAGCTAGAAGAAGAAAAATAAGAAAGGAAATGAGGCAGTTATATTTCGAGAGAAGGTATAAAACGTCACCCGATAACGATATTTGTCTTTCTGCCACGCAATGACGAAATGTCTTGAGTTGTAGTAAAATTTACCTCGTGAGTATTCAAGAGTGTGAAATAGTCTAATAACAAGTATCATTGAAATATATAACAGAATTAAAAAAGAGCAAGAAACAGATCTTTTAAGTATTCTTCTTCTCTGCTAAATTACATTTAAATACGAGCTGAAATGAATTAATTAGTCTTAATTATCCGGAAAAAAGTGGATCCTGATTAGAGGAAAGACGCGTCATCTACATTAACGAGGATCCACTTCTCCTTCTTCTTATTTTCCAGTCGGCGACTTGGTTAATTCAATTGAATGTCGAAAACTCGAAGGATCACACGTAATTAATTGTACCAACTTGCGTTTCTCAACGGTCCAACGGGCTGTACATGATTCATCTAACGAAGCAAATTCTTAAATTAACGAAATAGCTATATATATACAGATCTTTTTTCGTGGATTTTTCTTTTCTTTAGCGATTAATTCATGCTGCCGTTTCCCGTGGCACCGTGCGATAAATCAAGCGAGAGATCGGTGGCGCGTGACACGAAATCGAATGAGAAGTACCGATTTATTCAGGTAATTAAAATGGACGTCGGATTATTTCGACGTTTCGTCGGTGATTCTGACTCTCGACATAAAGTTCTCTCGTCTATATACTGCTCTCTGCAGCCTCGTTCAATGTGTATTTGCGCTTCGAGTTTTATCGATTCGCGAGTAGGCCGAGTGAAACATCATATATCTCGTCTCTTCGTTTCACCTTCGCCTATCGACTCCACTCGCACTCGGTCTCTCTCGTTGAGCGAGGCGAACAGCACTCCGAATAATTGAGGGAGGCTAATGGATCCACGTTGAAGCCTCCTATTTGCACAGTTTTAAAACACGACCGTGAGGAAAAGGACGCACCTTTCGTTGGGGATCGCCGATATTCTACCGACTTTCGAGAGTTCCGACAAAAAAAAACAAAATTTAAAAAAAGGTGTAGTAGATATATCTAGAGAAGAGAGAGAGAGAGAGAGAGAGAGAGAGAGAGAGATGTAATTTATCGAGTTTTAAGTAGGTATTTAGGACATGAAATAAAGCTATGTAACGTTGAAAATTTTTTGGACGGGATTATACATTGGTAAAAGATACAGTCTCACGGAAATTTCTCAGGATATCTTATCGCTGGGACTCGACACATGCAGCGTTATCAGGCAAATGTATTTATGGGGTGGGATATGAACTCGGAGAAGCGAGAACAGAGAAGATATTGGAGGTATACGCGCAAGCACCTTCGTGTGCCAGAGCTATACATAGTGAAAAAAAATTATATATACTTTACAAAATTCATTCTCATAATTACAATGTCTATACACTCGTTTGCTTGAAAATAAACATTTGTTTGTCAGCAAACTCATGAAGAATTTAATATTTACCGTCTCAATAATATTCGTCTGATATTTATCGAAGCTGAGATGTAATGAGTAATCTTATCGTTATGATGAAAATATAAAATATCAATGACTTGGTCTGCATCAATGAATTACACAACGATTGATCGATGGAAAAAATTATTATGCAATTTTTTTCAAGATAATTACACAACTAATCTACATGGGTTGATGTTATATACCTTTGTATACCTAGTCGGCAACGTAGTGGAAAATATATAGTTGGTAGGATAAATATACAAGCGTCGCGACGCCTCTCGAAGTCTCTCCTACATTGCTCCTAATAACCAGCTTTGCCCGAGGGTCACGTGTAACAGGTATTCGAGACGCTCGCTGGCACATATAGCGTTTACACAAGTGTATAGCGCTCCGTTAATTACTTCACGCTCCTCTAATTCGTCGCCATAAATCTTGATTCACAATTTACCCGAGCGATCGCGTCTGGTTACGCAAGTTGATGTCGTCTCGTGTTTTTTGGATCCAAAAATTGAGTGAACAAGACGACAGAAAGTCGTGAAAGAAAAATTTATTCTTCTATATTATATTATTATTGAATTGATTATACATATTTTAGATCAATGACCGCAAGACCAAAATATTTGGCCGACGATTATACTCGTTCATCGTATACAGAATGATTCAAGAATCAAATAGCAAAAGTCAACCGCGGGGTAGACTTGGGTACATATTGTACCGACTGTATATATAGATATAACGACGTATATGTATTTTCACGAGCAAAGTCTTTCATCAGTGTGTGTCACGACACACAGATAAGGCAAGGGGCTGGAATTAAATGAGGGAGACAGAGAGATCGAGAAAAATATGATCGAGCAGTGAAAAGAGTGCCGGCGGTTATAAGTGAAAAGAGAGTAAACGAGTAGAGGGAGTATAGTAAAAAGCTAGAGAGCGAGAAACAGCGTGAGCAAAGCGTCACTGACATTGCTTGAACACATTTGACATGCTTTTCCCCCTCTATACTCTCCCTCTCTCTCTCTCTCTCTATCTATCTCACTTTTTACCAGTGGCCAAATATTTATTTGTTTACTCCATAATATATGTACACATTTGTATTAAACTCACGTTCCACCGCTCCGCGATTATGAGGCGAAAATTTGCAAAAATCGGAAACATCGACTTTTGCGAACATAATAAAACTTCCGAGAATGATATAGAGTTATCGACCCTTTATCGTACACTTTCTTTGCCTTTATCAGTAAATGGAGGTTCAATTTATCTTAACCCCCTCTTATCGTGCGATTGAATATAGTGGAAAATCAGGGGCTAATTTTATATTTGTCGACAGAGAGTCAACCAAACTTCAATAAATAATTGGTTAAGCAAAATAGAGGAAAGTCATTCATATAGAACGTTGAGGCAGGTTATGAACAGCGTTATTATAGTCTTAATATATATATATGTTGGACAAGGTCGCGAGCAAGCAAGGAATTTAGTGTAATAACATTGCCAACAAAATCCGGTAAACCACCACGGGTCGAGCGTTACTCCAAATATTACCAACTCAAACAACCATCCGAGTGCGACTTCCCACTCTACTCCTGAATCAAAGGTAAAGATTTGTTCGGCCAAATAATGGCTCGGGTGGGAGCGAGAGGAAGGGAGAAAAGGAGGGAACGAGTATATACGATGAACGAGGGGTAGGGTGCAATGAATGCAAGAGACGACGAGAAAACGCGATAGATGACGATTGTGAATGAAAAAAAAAGAATTGTAAAAAGTATCATCACGGTAAACGTAAGATAATCTATAAAATTAGTTTTTAGAAAATGTTAAGAAGTCGGAGAAAAAAAATGTTTCACAATGTGACGAGCTCCATGAAAAGATTTAGCCGAGGGAACAGAGATAAAGGGTTCTCGACCCCGCGAGCAGGGAACTTCAGATAAGGAGGAACATATATGGCGTCTTGCACGATATTTTTCATTAGCGGATTCTTGTTCAGTGACTTATGAGTTACCACGCAGACACACCGAGCAATATGCCATCGAGATATTGTGGATAATTTTATCGATAATAATTAATCGATAAACATCGTTTTGTTTGCACCCGACCTACATTACTTTGCGATAATATCGTTCGGCGCCCCCGAGCAAGAGAGAAGACGATTGCATGTAAACACGATTGTCAATTGTAATGCATCCTTGAGATACACACACTACTATATGTTAGTATACATTTGCCTTGAATTTTTCTTCAAGATGCTTCAATTTTTTTTTTTCAGTTGAATTACAGTTTTTTTTTCTTATAAATACTAAAATTAGAACTGGAGAATTTATTATTATACATAGTGACGAACATTTTCTGCTTCGATTGACTCGAGGGTGAGGTGTGCAGAAACGTGTCGAATTTCGCCGTCAAGAAATCCTTGTTTTCCCGTAGCTCGTCGGGCAAACATCACGAAACTCGAGTTTATGTGAGCGGAAAGCAGACGAGACATATTCGCGCGTGCGAATTCGTTACGCTAGAACTCAAGCCAGCGAGTAGAAGTATGTCTTGTGTGTATCGGGGAAAAGGACAAACAATTTATAATTTAGATTTTTGAGAGAAAGAAGGACGGAGATACACTTACAGCGTGTCATGAATTTTTTGTTACCGTGAGAATAAATCAGTTATGAACGAGAAATTCCAACAAAGTGTGAATTCAAGCCGTTGGTACAGCGTGTTAACGATGCTCGCGTGAAAGCCCAAACTTTCCGCGTTAATTCAAAACATCGATAATGTGCATCAGAAATATTATTTCATTCTCTATCTAAATAAATTTTTTTCTTCTTTTCTATTTACACCTTTGCCTCTTTTCCGGACTGTAGTCGAAGCCGTGCAGGTGTGTATCAACGTCTATACTAGCAGAGAAATAAAAAAAAAACAAAAACCAAAGAGAAGAATGGAAAGAAAAGTGTATGACGACGACGGCGAAGAGAAGTAAACTCTAGAGAGTCGGCTGGTCTGTTCACGCGCGGAGAAAGACCGGGGGTGTCTATTTGCGTAGAATCCGAGATCGGACAAGTGGCAAGGCCTTTGTCAGACTTTGCCGCTCGTCGTGGGTGGCTCGTTTTCATCCCCGTCTGCACTCCCCTCTCCTGACGTCTCGCTTATCCTTTCCGCTTGTTCTCTCACGATGGACACAGGAGAGAACAATATATAGAAAACTTTGCGCGAGATATGGTATATGTATATACTGTAAAATAGTATATACCATACTAAATCCACGAGAATTGTATTTTTATTTTAAGTGCAGTGGAAAGATAATAAAATATATCAGGGTAATTTTACGTGTGCATAATATATGTCAAGTTAAGAAATTGTTATATATTGATTGGTCCGTTTGCCAAGAACACACAAGCAATGTACGAGAGACGATCAGAGACGCAGGGCGAAGGTGGATGACGAAGAACAACAAGAGAGACGACGAGTAACTGTATACGAAGACGACGCGGGCTAATATTAGCGCGGAAATTACGTAAAATAAAGGAAGCATGCCGGCACTCTTGGCGAATCACCTCGCGATCGATCTACGTCTATTAAAAGCTGAAGGGACAGACTCATAAGGTCAAAATAAAAGTCACGTAGTAAATTTTAATTCCTTCTATGTACCTGAAATAAAAAAATATAGATTCAGTTGCACTGTATAAAATAATGCGACTGTGTCAGCTGTATATAAATACACAAATTTAAGGATGACGATGCATATACCTCAGAGACATTTCCAACGTCAAAGGAGTGCAGCCGCCTGTACTCGAAACTCTTATCCTCTTTCTCTCAAAAAATTCCGAGGGTATGCCGTCGCAAAGACGAAAAAAGAGCGTGTATAGCTACACATATATCGACGAGTGGGGCCTTTCGAAAATTCAGAAAGTGCCGCTGTTTGTCCAGTTACGGGGCAAACATTGGATCGTACCCGTTGCTCTCGACGACGTACCTGATGGGGCCCTAAAGTAGTATATATATACCCCGCGAGAGAGCCTTGATGCCCTTCCTCACACGAAATATTCTATGACAATCGCACTCACAAAAGCTGCATCCTCTCGTTTATTTATCCTGAAAGGAAATAATGTTTTATATATATACGCACATATGATTGAATCCCAGTGGATTGTGCTTCACAAATATTCTTCATGTATATATTTGGCAATCGTCAATGTTTATGTGCTTCTTTTCATACGACAATATAATGCAACCGCGTTACGCTAAACAATATTATTGACAGTTTTTGAGTGAGTCGATTAATCAATCATAATATACATCAACGCGAGAGCGGTTTGTAGAGCATCTGGTATACACACCTGACGGATTATGAAATATGTATATATACATACTCATGTTTTTCCCTTGGCACACATTTCAAATTGTTGTTTCCGCATCAATCGTGTTTTGGTATTATATGTATCAGAAACAAGCCTCGATTGTGACGAAGCGATGCATAGTAAGGCGTCTGTGGGTTTAACACATTCGGTATTATATCGCTTGGAATTTCTAACAGAATAACGTATTACGGGGCGCGTCGCGATACGGAGACGAGTTCGCGTGACGATAGCGACTGTTTAAACAGCGATAAATCGACTTGTACCTGGCGCCCGTCCCTCGACCAAGCTTCTTCGACATCCTGTGGATTCACTGAGCTCGCACATAGTCACAGAAAAAAAATATTCCCACTCTGTATATACAAACATATACCTCAAATAATTTTATATACATTTATGTAAGCTGGACAAATGAATTTAGTCGTAAATAAGTGCTAGGGTATTTTGAAAGACAAATCAATGACAAAAAGGGCAGAGTTCTCAGCCCTTATATTTTCTGACTGGTTGTAATGCTGAGAGGGGTGACGATCGTTTCGAAATCCGGCTTAAGATCGAAACGTTTAGCAGACAGTATATTGAGCTCGCTCTTGGTCACAACCCCCCCGACGTGCGACCAAAGTGTAACACCCTCGAATAAAGACCCATGAAATGCTAACTATACGTGTTGCGGGTGTGCCATCGGTCCCCCTCGATCATACTGATGTTCATAGACTCTATACTCACCCTCTCGCCGCTGCTCCCTGGATCGAGAACGGATAAAAGTTGTCCGCGTGGGCGAGCATCCAGCACGAGCCAGAGCTGCTGCTATTTCGAATCGAACTTTGTTTGCCAAACGAATGCAGGGCTTTCCAGACCACTGGTCGAGGATCACCGAAAAGATTTACATTCTCATCTGCAATAAACATTCGACATGGATAAGTGAGGGGAAGAAGAAATCATGCATATAGGTATTATATGTTACATTATTTGTCTCAAGGAACTCTCAAGTCCAGAGATGGACTTGACCAACCATCGAATCCATTATTCAATATCGTAGTGACCGCACGTCAAAGCTTCTGTGATGGATGATGGTGATTAATTATACTGTCCTCGGTGTATCGCATCGGACCAAGCCCCATCACACTCTACCTTCATTGGCGGTCTCCTCTCCTGCTTGCACCCCCGCATGCACACCCTGAAAGCCGCTCCCCGCTGCTGGACGCTGATGTATTAATTTCACTGAGTGGGCGGACGAAGATGGCGTGTGCACACACACGCATATCGCGATGATCCTCACGCCTGCGCATCTGGATTCGAATCTGTGAACAGTACTCGTATTAAAATATATTTATA
>JABSMT010053684.1:0-11887 GCA_018902335.1 Eumacrocentrus americanus
ATATACAAGTATATAATATAATAGTGTACGTATTTCGCTACCTGTATTGAAAAAAGCAAGAGAGCCGTATGGTTACTTTCGTTCCTGCTTCGCCGGCGGCGAACGTATGGTACCTGCCACGTCGCTGTATGAATACGTCCAGAAGTGACTATGCCGCGGTAATTAGAGGAGCAAAGTAAAAGGCTAAATCATAAACCGAACTTGAACAGTTTTATCGCCTGACCGCGCTTAATCATTTAATTCTCATATATTTCTCTCGTGCAATTTCATCATCATCATCATCATCATCATCATCATCATCATCATCATCATATACACAAAACGATGGAAAGAAACGAGAAATAAAATTGTTGAATTACTATAAACTTCAGGTAAAATAAAGAAAAAGATTAATGAGTGGACCACCGTGGGTCATAGGCCAAGAGATGAAAGCACATAATACACACGGTCGTTCACCGGATGACACGTCAGAGTTATTATACTCGATTCACCGTTCGTCCTTGCGAGGAATGATTCGAAGGATCTCCTCGCCAATTCCCTCTCACCTTCTACATTAAATACTAGAGAGTGGTACTTTTCTCTATATGAACTCACTTGAGATGTGTTTGCAAGAAAAGAACTATAACTCGAATTAAATTCCCAAGAGCAATTAGTATATGTATAACTGTAGAAAAAAATTTTTACACCATCATCTTTGTGTTATATTTAAGGATTAATTATTTCTTTTATTACTTTGTGCACTCCTCGCGTTTATAAATTTACTCTGTGATTCATTGTGACTTAATTATGAAATGATAATCACAACGGAACCTCTATTTCTCGGATCGTTAAGCCGTGATGGCAAGCATAACTGAACACAATCGTGCATGGAGCGTCAGCTGGTAGAAAGGTGTATATAAAACTAAAAGGACACTCTGTCTACAACCAGCAAAACTGTTGTAGATTTCTTCCAGATGTCTTTCTACGTTCTTATAAATTTCGTCCGAATTTCATTTACAATCGAAACAAATCGGAGGAATGGTTTATTGGTTTTTTAACAATTGCAGCTGTGGAAATTTCAATTTGTAACCAGTGCAAAATAATTTGCAGTTCACTCCTATGCAAAGATTCTACAAATTTTTCAACAACCTCTATAGCATCTAAGAAAACCCAAGCCAGATGTTCACAATATTCACTTCCGAGAATGACAAACGGAAGCAAACCTATCAAACATCTTGTGATGGTTGCAAATAATTGTGCCCAACAAACGTTCAAAGATGCATATACTTTCCAACTTAGGTCTTCTCTCTGTTACCCGTCAGCTTCATAAATCCGTGACATC
The DNA here is from genome assembly GCA_018902335.1 of Eumacrocentrus americanus. Lineage (NCBI taxonomy): Eukaryota > Metazoa > Arthropoda > Insecta > Hymenoptera > Braconidae > Eumacrocentrus > Eumacrocentrus americanus. The sequence continues at coordinate 1,322 of JABSMT010053684.1, forward strand.
CGTGCCTTGAACCAATGTGGCTCTAATCACCTCTCTCCACTCGGGACGCTCCCAGTCTGTTGCCTCAACCTGGCGACGGCATCCACGCCTCATAAAAACTGCTCAATTGCGCAACATCACGCGTGATCATCGTCGTCGGCTTGGGTATCTGTACACTTACAATATGTACACTGTGCATACACCGCAAAAAAAACAACCGACGATCGGTCGTGCATCAGATGGGGTGGCTCTTCATGTCTCAGAGTCAATTTTATATATCCAACTATTGCTTAGCTAATCCATCCGATCGAGAACACAAATGTTAAATCTCTACACAGATTATATCATAAATAGAATTGACTAACATCTTTCCTGAATGAACGAACGAACGATAGTAAATATATATAATACTCGGGCTTCTTGATTTGGTATGTGAAGTCATAAGTAGATTTTCCATTAACCCCAGTAGCCCGGGTGCGCAAATAAACGCCAGAGGCATGACGCATATGAATAGCACGAGGCGTAGGCAGACACACGATAAAACCAACAGCTCTCCACTACCACTACTGCTGCGGCGACGATATATAACTGATGCAATGTTGGCAATAAAGATTGTGTTATGACAACAACGAAGAAGCGTTTGGTTTAAAGATAATCTCGCTGGAAAAATAGAGGTGTGGTTCTTATTCTTGAACTAGTTCTTTGTTATCTTCCTTAAAACTGATCCTATCAGACCTAATCTTGACGAGCAAATGAAAGAAGAAAGTCATTTCAGTACGTTGAATAATGTTTGACAGAGTGGAATACTAAAAGGTGAGTATAAGCAGCCACGAATCAGTGGCGACAGGTAGACACGTCCTGACCATAAGTCGAGTCTGGGAAGATGGGTCTCGCGTCTTTCTCTCTCTCTCTCTCTCTCTCCCTCTGTCTCTCTGCCATGCTCATGTTACTAACATCAGATGCATAATGCATGGGCTATCTTCTGGTCCAACTATACCTAGGTGTTAGCGCGACAATGCACAGGGGCCAGCGCCACGGTGCCAACTACCTCTCCTGATCCTCTTGGCTGTGTTATCTTCTGTCCACACCAGATTCTGTCTGATATATACCGGTGTAACGGTAATAGGTCAGCCGCTTCACCAATATATCATGTCGAGTCGCCAGTTTACGAAACCTTTTTAGTATTATGGCAATTGAAATAATTTAATTCCATAAATTATTGTTATACAATGCTTTTTTTTGTTTCTAATGCAAATGGTAGTTATTGGTTGTTGTTGGTAGAGAAACAAGAAAATTATTCTTCGGGTCATAGCTATATATGCACAGTGACCATTGTGGTCACCTTTTGCTTAGCTTGTCCTTTCCCAAAGGGATGGAAGGTATTTTGCGCGGCTCACAACAAATACTCGGCGTGCATGCATTAGTCGTGTTAATACTCGGCTTGGATTTATTAATGCCCATATTATATTCATGCGTATATAAGTTACGAGAGACGATGCATCGCTGTGCGAGCCATGCATGCCGATGATATATTCAGCGTCGCCCAGGTCCTATTGTTCGTGAGCTTGGATTCTTTTTATACGTTGTATATATAGCTAGATATGCAAGAAGCAACACTATCTACCTCGACTCGTTGTCATGATACAAATCACCTACTGAATCTCATTTCATTTTTTGAAAATATTGTAGAGGAGTGTACAAATCGATTCAACGACTAGCTTGACAGTGGTTTAGAAGCTATAAAGTGCATTGCAAGGTCTTGGTCGTAGAGGTTAAAATCAATAAATAGCTCTAAGGGGTGTTCTGCTCTTTTTGAGAATGAAGCGAGAACTATTTCATTCTTGTTTGTCTAATATCTCGGAAACTGTGAAATAGGACAAAATTGCAAGGAACCAATTTGTTAGAGAATTTGATACTCTACAAGAAAGGTCTTATGCACTATTAGGATAAGTTGTATAGTTTCCAAATTATCCAAGAAATTAAATCTCATAAAAAGATTTCATCGTAACAATGCAAACTTTACATCAATTTCTTTAAAAGAAAATTCAAATGAATCGTCTTAAATATATTACCAAGACGCTTGAACTCCGTGTTATTACCAGGATTATTCAAAGCTACTCTACTCACCTGAAACAAAAAGAAAGTAAAAAAGGTGAGTACAAAAGAGAAATTCAACAATGGTAAATGACATCTATAGAACCCATGGCAAGAAAAGAGGATTCTCTCGTTAAACCCACGCTGCACCCGAGTCGGATATCTGAGGAAGGAGGAACTCTCGTCGATTCTCGACGTAACAAACACCTCTCCCATCGGTAGTCGTAGTCTCGCAGAAAAGAACAAGCCGATAGAGCGGGAACGAAGGTGGAGAGCAGTGTGAGGTACGAGCAAGTGGCTTTTCTCGTGTGCGATTCCCACGTGCAATCGTCGGCGTTCGTCAACCCCCGTCTCGTCCCTCTCGTACAACTAGCTAGCTGGTATATACAAATATAAATATCCGCGTAGAGAGAAGAGGAGCCGCGCGCGAGAAGGGCGCGGAATGGAGAGAAACACGCTGGCCGACAACACGACAGCCTGCACGCCGACCACGTCGATACTCGTTAACCGAGACACACCGTGTGCTAGCTCGCAGCACTACCATCAGGAAAACAACGACAGTAGCAAGTGTGCGAACGTGAGGATAGCCACGCAAAGGCGAACGATGCGATAGCACTCGATACCATATCGAGACCTCTCCGAAGCCCCCCTGAACTATTATTCGTGACTCCCGACTTGGCTGCACGTGCGCCACGCCGATTGGCCACCCGTCGGGCGGCGCTCGAACGTGCTTCACATTCGTCTACCACCACGACCAAGTTCTTTTCGCAGACGATACTGGTTTACTTTTTTCCCCATTGCGACAACTCCATTTTTGCCGATCAATTTTATTTTCCTCCCCGCAGTCACGGTTAACGACGGGAAAAAGTAAATTGTTCCAAGATGGATGGTGGCTAGAGTCACTTTGCCATGGTAAAGGAGTGCGTTAATTATTAACTCACGGGGAAAGACCTACTTCAAGTCCATCCACTGATGCCAAGGGAACGTGTAGGTGTTGCTTCAAGTACACTTAGTCTATATAGAGGGAGAGCAATTAAGTGCCGCATATAGATATACCATATATTTTTCTTGTTGCTTTTCATTGTCACACTGATTCATATACCTCAATCGAATTTATATTGCTTGAAATGCTGTCTTCTATGTATATTTATATACGCCATCTTCCTCTTTTAACGATTGTCCACTTCAAAAGCACACGAAAGGGACACTGCCTTCTGCGTCGTTGCGTGAGTGCAAAAACTTCAAAAGACAATGCTGCAGGGTCTTTGATTGACGTACAAAATTATTCAGGTGTAATAGACCTGAATGGGGGTGATAAAATGACAGTGGAAACTGATAAAAGAATAAAGGATATGGGTGAAAATTTTCAAGTCTGCATCAATCTAAAAAATACCTAATCCATCAAGGATAACTGCGAATATTAATTTAATGCTTAGTTGGATATGTAGCGAGTCAAATAAGCGCGGGTAAATGTTTTCCACCTTCTAGCAAGATCTCATGGGTACAAAGGTACACACGCAGTCAACCTGGCATTACAACCGACGATTGCTACCATTAGAAGTGAAATATTAAACATCAGCCATGTAATTACCGCGTTGGGAGTGAGGGCGGCTACGATTAGATCTAAACTGGCCGCTAATGCTGTTAATTGCAATGGATTGTGTAATTGTTGGTTCGAGGGTTTCTGCGACGCATGCGTGCCAGTGAACTATCAATGTACTGGTGCAAAATGCATCGAGTGCCGGCGTCAATAAACTAAGAATGGGATTCAAAGAGAGAGAAAGAGAGCATGGTTTGCAAACTCTAAAGACCATTAGTAAATAGTATTTTGCTCACCAGTGATTAATAATAATAGATCCGTATGGACCAGCGAAACAGTGCCAGATACGAAAAATTACTGTGCCAGCAACTCAAAAACGAAGATAACATTCTCTCCGTGTATTTATGAATAAACTACTTGAAACTTCTTGCAGAGTGGTTCGACAGCTAAATGTTCAAATACGCTGTTGAATTAGCAAATGAAATACATTATATAGAAGAAAAAAAAATGAAAATTTTTTAGGCTAGAGGTAAGGGGAGCAAATCATGTCTAATGTTTTACACAATCATGTGGAAATTCAGCTCTCGAGTATAGTGAACACGACGGCGCCTCTCGTCACGCTCTCGCAGCGAGCATAAATGTAACTGCGCGACTTTTTGCCGGTAATTCATCAAACGATCTCCGCACGTATAGACAACGTCCGTATGAAGCCCGTGGAAAAAGCATTCCCTCCATGAATATTAGCTCCCGACTTGTCGATCAAGTTGGCAGAGAATTTTATAGAAAACAATATACCTACACTCATTATTATTATTATAAGCTGTGTGTGAAAGTGAACGTTTCATTTGTATTGCCAATTCGACCGGTATATATAGACGATGTAGAATGATAAAAACTCGTCGAGGTGTCGGTCCGCGCAGGAGAATATCGAGAGAATTGTGGTGCAAGCGAGCCGCCCCCGCGCAAGAAATACCCTGGGCGCCGTTGGAGTCGCGCCGCGGCATGGCGTGTGTTTAGGCGCTGTTGGAACGCCACTCGGAGGGATCCTTAACACGAGGGAAAAAGCGGCCCCCGGCAATTTGTGAGAGACGCGAATAAGGTGCCAGCTATTCCCGTGGAGAATACGACACAGAGCGCACCGGCATATCATGTGATGGCGGCATGAGCGCAAAGAGCCCGCGTCCACCCTCTGGCTTCATTAGGCCTTTAATGCCTAGCTAATTCGATAAAACTGAAAAATTCCGATGTCGCGTAAAGAAGAAATATTCGCCTGACCGTTTAAGGAGTTGCCAGAGCAACCAAAAGACTCTGGAGAAGAAAAAGAAAAGTCGAATGAGTATTTGTTATATGAAAGGGGGACAAAACAAGCCCTGTACTATGGCACGATCAGGTACAACACGACAGAAACTCGCGTGGATTTATATAGGTAGCTAAGAATTCAAATTTTTTTCTTTGAAAAAAGCTTCCTCGATTTTCGAATAAAAAAATATATATTTATCGATAAAATTGGATTCTCACTCTAAAACTTTCACAGATTAGTTGAATTTTTCAGTCGAAGGGCAAAAAATTTACAGATGTGTTACCTAACTTTGACAATTTTTTTTACGATTCTAACGAAAAAAACGAGGTTTCATGCTTCCAAGACACGTAGTTTACCAAATCTTGGCCAAATTTAAGATTTGAATAAGGAAATTGATGCGACAAATTTGGATGTTGAAAATTGATAACTCGATCAGTATCCACTGGCAACCTTAACTATACATACTGTGCAGCACAAATTAATATCATTATTAACGATTATAAATGCAATTAAACTAATGCATCCTGCTTGGCATTACATTGATGCTAAATTTTACGAGAATATTTAACGTTTATGACTAAAACTTTCATGCTTTTAGCAATGAATCTGAGAGAATGTGCTAAGAAGATTATAGAGGGAGAGATATGAAAATCACGGAATGATTCCGATAAGGGCATTGAGGCAACTATTTGTGGAATGTCCTGTCCCATGGAATTTCCGTGGGACACATACGTGAAGAAGTCACAGAGAAGTGTCTGGTAAATCCGGTATGCCTGATGGCAACGAGAGTGCGCATGGCATGAAGGTGAGTGTATATAGGCATCACAGCTGCAGTGTGCGCACTGTTGCTTCGTTAGGCTATAGCGAATTCGATGAGGTCTCAAAAATTCCAGTGTCACGTAAACAAGAAATATTGCTCACGAATGAACCAGGCGGGAGAAGTTCTAGTCAGATAATTACACGTGGTTTAAGAGAAAGAGAGAGAGAGACGAGAGGGCTCATTGCGTACGGCGTAGAGTAACTATTTACAATTAGTCAGGCCGGTACACAATTAGCGCGAACGATGTAGCAGATGATTTTCCATAAAACCATGTAGTATCTATACTACCTCTATATACGTATGAGTCACCATTCAAGTCAAATGTAATTACAAGTTATTGATACGCTAATGGTGAATATAGCAAATGAGAAAATGCGCCTTTACCATAAACAGTCCAATAATTTCTTGCAGATGAATATATACCTTCATTTCATTAATGCGAAGGAAAAAAATTATAATTTGATGATTTTACGCTCAAACGATCAAATATTTTGCGCAGAGTTTATACCAGATACAAAATACACGATAAATCCAGTGTTCCACGTGGGCGTGCACCTCCCTTCCGTGGTACACAACACCGACCCAACTAAATTACGACGACGAGTTGTTCGGTTCCCTCTCGCCAGCGCACACGGTTAACAGAGTGCAGGTTGCTCTCGGCCCTGCCCTCCTTCGACCTTGGCGAGGAATCGAGCGAGAGTCAGGGACTCACCGTGTGCTAGTCCAGGGCCTTAAAAAAAACTCGAACCGGCTTCTCGATCGCGACCTGTCGTACAGCAATTTTTTTTATATATACCTACAATATACCCCTGAATTCAAGAGGTATACATACACATATAGCTGACATATTAATTCGCTCTAAATTACATTAATTCAACGACTTTGACATGGAATTTATTCATTTATTGATCAATCTTTTATGAGCAGTTGTCTAATAAATTATTTTAATTGAAAATAAAAACTTTCATGAGTCTGACCACACCTTTATACCTGTTTTGGCAATCCTGATTCCTCGAAATTGACGATCGAGTATTTTTATCATCTCCAGACTTTCACGTATCGAGTTGCACACCCGGAAGAGCCCACGTGCTCGAGGCTGTAGGTGGCGCCCACATTTTTGGAGGTCTTTAACACTAGGTCTGTTATAAATTTGCATTACTATAGAGGATTTATTGTAGCTCATTTATTTTCATTGGAATTTTTTTACGAAATTTCTAAAAACCATGCGAAATACAGTGAAATTGATCATTTTAGACAATTCGAACCACTGCAGTGTATATACACAATCAATTACAAGCAAGCACTTACAAGATTTTTTTAAGTGACCTGCAAATTGTCGAAAGCGTTCATAAACCTAGTATAGTATTATTATTAACCATAACAAATATTAACTAGGCTTTTTGTCTTATTCACACCTGGTCAAATTAACCATTAGTCGTTCTGTTCTGTTATTACGCTATTTTCTTGTTTCAAGTAATAGTGCAGGCTTGAGCAAATTTAAAGATATACCATATTGCATACTCCGCAGTTTTACGTGAAAGGGGTGTGGAGTGCTCGTTACACATCGTTAGAAATTACTGCGATCGTTTCGCCTCATAAAGACTCGGCAGACAAGCTGGACTGCACGCAAATCACAGATATAATTGTGCCACCCATGATCTCAAACATATTTACTTGATGCACATACACACATAAAAGCATAAGTGCACGTAGAAATCCGAAGATATATTCTGGGAAACTTCAATCCATCATTGTTCTGACAAGCTTCATGAATACAATAACAAGAAGTTGGTGTATTAGATGCAGAAAGGCAATGAAAAATCACGGTGATCTGACACCTGGTGCATAGAACGGTACTTTCGTGAATGAAACCGTGAACCGCAAGGTATATAGAGAAAAAGAGCCTTTATAGAATGAGGTCGAGAGGTCTATACGCGCCTACAAGCATTACCTATTGTCTCGTGTGCTAAAAAAAATTATGACAAGAAACCAAGAGAGGAGGTGAAACATATCTTCCCACATTAATGTGGCGCGTCAATGATCTTGACTAAGCTTGCGTGACTCTTCAACTCTTAAGTATCAAGAATCCGAGGATCCTCCGTAAACTTTAAACGTCAATTTCCGCTAATTATCGCAAAACTTCCAGTTCATTCCCAGAAGCTAGACCGCGATATAATCTATTAGAACCTAAAGAAAAAAGAAAAGAGATCACATCAATGACAATAATCAAACGTGTCTCTCTGTGACTACTACTAAAAGTCTAAAAGTCTAACAAGAATTTCAGGTCGCGTGATCTGGTCTGATCATCCAAACTCATTCCCGCGAGTTTATTTCGCGCGCTCTTATATACCTGACTTGCCCAACAGCGACTTTAATCGCCTTCTGGGAAACACGATGCTGCTGCGGCGACGGCGGCGGCAGTGTCTGGACAAGAATGGTTCCGATCAGAATTGCCGCTGCTGCTGCAGGTGGGTCGCACTATAATACGATAAAGATAACTGCAACAGGCAAAGTGATAGAAATATTTCCAAGCTGAAAATATTCTCGCTCGTGAATAATCTCTTGTCTATGCAAAACCATCGCAAGCCTGGCAAACAGAAGATGGCATGGACACTGCACGTAAGGTGGCTCGGATTTAATTGAGTCGTTGCTCATTGGCGAGAAGTGGCGAGAGTCACGTTCGCCGTGCAGCCCGTGGTCTTCTGCAAAGATACTAGCATCGAAGTATAGGTACATGTATATAGAGAGACATACGAAGAAAGACATTCGATAGATATACATAACGAGGTTTGCTGCGATCATTAACGTGTGTTCCCCTTGCTATGGTGCCTAATACCTTGATCGTATTCAGAACAGATGTACCAGTCGCATTAGTCTCAGTGTCTTGTATTTATTCATACGGCCTTCGACAGACAGACATCTAATATACATTTCTTCGTTTTTTTCTCTATTTTTATCAAGATGCAACTCGACACCTAGATCCTTTTATTTGCCTGTATATAGCTACACGTTCAGGCTCTCAGCTTACACCGCAGTGTTTTATCGCCATGGGCGTTGCCGAAGGATCGACACGGAATAGTAATTTGAGTCGACACGCGGCTATGTCGTGAAGTACCTCTACGGATCGTCGATAGGCGTAATGGGCATAGTTGGTCGCTTTCGACTTCCAATACCACATCAGGGATATTACGGTACGGTGGGGTATTCTTGAAATCGCGCGCGCTTCGGACGTTGAGAAATGGCGATAAAGACGTTCGCGCGAGGGAGAGCAGCAGATTCGCGCTAAAGTCGAAGTAGGTGCCGAGCGCTCTCTGCGCAAATCGATAAACAATGGCTCGGAGAGCGTTGACGAAATATCGACGGGGACCGATTGCTCGCGCGCGTCGCGTTATAGCTATGGTGGGAGAGTGCAAAAGACGCGATTCGCGTGGGAACTTTTTCAAGCCGGCCATGGGTATAACCCAATTTTTTTTCTGATCATTCCTGACGTAATACTATACGATTTCGAATGGGAAATTCACAAAGATTGGCGAGTAACTATTTGTAAATTATTGTATTGTCTAGTTTGTGTTCAAATTGAGGTATATTTACAGAAATTTCTATCGAATTTCAAGTACAAATTTCGAACTTCAAGCACTATAACATATGAGAAATTAAATCTCCATCCATTTATTGAATTTTCGAACGTTTTGCTTGATTTTCATTCCTAAAAATTGCATTAGAGATGCTATTGAAATTCCATGTATCAAAGTATTTATTTATAAACTTAACTGAAATATTAATACTACAAATGTTAAAATCTTCAAGCACTTTTACTTGAATACAGGAAGTTGTTCAACAGTCAAATAATTTTTGGTGTTTTTTTTTATTGTTTATAACCAGCCGGTTCGAGAGAAAAGTCTCTTGGTTGGCGTCAGGGCGCGGTATTTCGGGCCAATTAAAAATAACGATTGCACGACGAGCGATGACGAGCGACACCACAGCAGGACAAATGCAATGAAACGAAGATTGGATGGCATGCATGTAATCATAATTTTTCTTCTTTTGCTGGATTTTATTTTTTATCCTCAACTAAAGCAATGTAGGTAGATATAGAAGGTGACAGTGAGAGAGTCGAAAGCACAGGAGCGGCGTCATGAACACTTCAAGGACGCACCTGTCACCTTTCTGTGGACTAAATTCGATTCACTTGTGCCTCTTACATCGCTATGATTATATCGCACCAGGTTGCTTTATATACCATAGGTATATATCACCAGAGCATGGATTCGCTGCTTGACGTATTGCCTCCCTCATCGCGTCTGCAATATCGAGGGCTCGGTGTGGAACCCCTTTGAGTTCGCGCGTGGGATTGAAACCGGGCATAGCGAGCGGCCACTGACGTCATCGTGCCTTGTAAATTATAGGCCTCATAAAGTGGAGATGCACTTGTTTCTGTGGTATATGTATATCGATTTCAGGGATATATAGAAGGAAATTGTAATCATAATTATGCAATTATCGAGTCGTCAATAGAATATGGGGGCATAACTCAGATATTTATGATTATATATATTCTGTTGTGGGAATATAATTGATGGAAAAACTTTGTAACAAAAAAAGAACTAGCAATCCTTTAAAATAGGTATATAGGACGTAATTGTCGTCATTTGGCCAGTGAAACTTGTGAAATTGCTCAGGCGACTATTATATAGTCCTTGAGTTAAGTGAGTCCGGTTCACGATTTAAAAACAATTTCAGAGACTACAACAGTAAAAGAGCAGAAATTTAGTTACAAACTTGTATAAGAAACATTGTAAATGATGTAGTTACAGCCGAAATTTTATAAAATAA
>JABSMT010053695.1:0-11882 GCA_018902335.1 Eumacrocentrus americanus
GTATTACATCTTGTAATTCTCATTATTATGAAGTCAATAAATATATCTTGATTATGAAGATGAAATAAATTCATTTTGCCCAAGATAGGTTATAATTTAAATATTTCAACGATTTACTCATTCTAGAATGGAAATGCATATGAAAATATGTTTGGGGAATGGTTCTTTATTTATTTATTTCTTTTTTTCATTCTACATTGTACAATATTTCAAGCTGCAGTGGAGATTAGGAGAGCCACTTCAACATTCAATATGGCCGCCATTGTCATCCTACATTCCAGGAGAGTTGGAAAGGTATTCTCTCTTCTCCTCCCACTTCTGTATACGGTACATATTCACCTTCCTTACGAAAAAAAAGAGAAAGGAAAGGATATATGTATTCACAAGTCAAAATATCTTTGAATCGTCCAACGAGGGAGTAAAATAAATTGATAAATCCGACAAATTGTTTTATTGCAACATTTTGATGAATAAAAGTGGGTCTCTCTGTGTCTGTGTGTGCTTATTTCATAACGGAGAGAGAGAGAGAGAGGAGGTGGGTGGTAATTTGACGTATACAAGTTAGAAAAGACAGCTGTCAATATCGATTGTCTGAAGTTTCCAGTATTTAAATGAAGTTTATTTTGATGTTCAGTATTTTTTTCTTAATGTAATGTCGATTTTCAAAGGTAACAATTAATTAATTTTTACTGTTCATTTGTCAATAAACGGCTATTTACCTTAACCTAATTGATGACTAATAGCCGAAGGAATGCAAAAATTATAGTTACCTGTATTAAATAGGTGAAATTCTGTGTATTTACAAGCTATTTCTATTTTAAGACATTCTTTAAGATTTAATATTAATTTAAATTATTTTTCTTTCCAGGATCATCATAGATAGCTTTATTCAACAACTATAGTGATTTATGTGAAGCATATTTCAATGTAATATGAGTCACAGGTGATGAGTATAAATTATCTATCCAATTCAGCCACACCGTTGAATATTACAGTCGGCTGTAACGCCATCGTTTTGTCCGCCTTGGAATTGGGTATTCACACTGAAAAAGTGCTTGCTGATAGTAAAGACATATCTACCGACGAGCTGGCGCTATTAGGAAAACTGGAAGAAGCTAATAGGTCTAATAATCGTCATTCTTTATTTTATTGTTCATTGGTTTTATTGCTTCTTCGTTTATCCTTAATCTTTCGGTTTTTATTTCAGGCTGATTGAATCAGATGTGAAGTCATGTAATTCATTGCAAAGCAATCACAGCAGAAAGAGTTCCGAGTCATTCCAAGGAACTCCGGCGTCGGGCAGCAGTGGTGAAGATGACACTGCAGCCCGACGTGACACTCCAACCGATGGCGAAGTGGATGTTTGGAAACGATGGGGCCATATCGTAGCAGATTGGGAGAATTATTGGAGGAAACACAAAGATGTGATTAAAGAATTGGTAAAGCAAGGAATACCACATCATTTTAGGTATATAAAAAGGGCATTATTATTTTTATATTATATCACTGATTCATTGGATATATTTTTACATTGTTAACGAATTAATTCATTAAATTCAGAGGTATCGTTTGGCAATTATTGTGTGGTGCGCATGACTCGCCCGTTAAAAAGCAATTTGCCGAATATATCAAAGCAACATCAGCCTGCGAGCGAATTATTAGGAGAGACATAGCACGAACATATCCTGAACATGAATTCTTTAAGGAGAAAGATGGGCTGGGCCAAGAGAGTTTGTTCAATGTTATGAAAGCATACAGTCTTCATGATCGTGAAGTTGGATACTGTCAAGGGTCTGGTTTCATTGTGGGATTGCTCTTAATGCAGGTTCGATCTTGGGGATAATGTTCTTTTTTTATGTAAACAAGAAAATTAGTTGGATTTGTAAAATAACTAGATAATTTATTGCAGCAAATGCCAGAGGAGGAGGCCTTTGCTGTATTAGTAGCTCTCATGCAGGAATATCGCTTGAGAGATATGTTTAAGCCAAGTATGGCTGAGCTAGGTGTCTGCATGTATCAATTAGAGCACTTAGTGACAGATACCTATCCAGAATTGTCTGCCCACTTTACAGCTCAAAGTTTTCATACTTCCATGTACGCATCTTCCTGGTTTCTCACTCTATTCACAACGGCATTAAGTCTACCTCTTGCGTGTCGAATTTTTGATGTTTTTCTCATGGAGGGCATGGACATTATCTTTAAAGTTGCTCTAGCTATGTTAGAGTTGGGAAAAGAAGATTTACTCAGCTTGGATATGGAGGGCATGTTGAAGGTAGGAATTTCAATATTTTTAGACGTGATTGATGATTGTTTGGGCACGGGAATACGTATAAAATTGCATGGGAACCTTACTTATCAGTGTCTTTGATCAGTTCTTCCAGAAAGAGTTGCCGGGTAGGGCAGAGAATGATCCAGATGTGCTCATGAATTTGGCTTATGGAATGAAGATCAATCCTAAACGCATGAAAAAGCTGGAGAAAGATTACACAGTCCTGAAAATGAAGGAGCAAGAGGAGATGGTTGAGCTACGACGATTGAGAGCTGAAAACCGATTACTACGTCAAAGAACTGAACTATTGGAAGCCGAATCTGCTGAATTGGCTGATAGATTAGTCCGAGGTCAGGTTTCTCGAGCAGAGGAGGAGGAAACGACATTTGTAGTTCAAAGAGAATTGGCAGCTCTACGACACAGTCATTTGGAAACAAGTCATCAATTGGAACAGGCTCATGAAGAATTAAGATCGTTATCGATGCTTCTAGAAGAAAATATGTCGTCGAAACAATCATCTATAGACGAGATAGTGCTGAAGCAGGAGGCTCTATCGCAGAAAGAGGAGATGGTTGAGTGTCTTCAGCAAGAATTAGTACGGGTGAGATTACACGAGGCTGAGAAGGATGCAACGATCAGAGATCTGCGAGCACGAATACAGGAATTAGAGCAAGATAAAAAGACACTGCGTGAGTCGACGCCTGACAATTCAGTAGCACACTTACAGGAGGAATTAATAGCTGTGAAACTCAGAGAAGCAGAAGCTAATTTGTCATTAAAGGTAATTATTTACGTTCTAAAAATTTTCTTAAGTTGCAAAATGGATTTAAAAATATTTCAAAAATATTTCTAGGATCTTCGACAGAGAGTAGGAGAATTGAGTACTGCTTGGCAACGTCATCTGCAAGAACACCGATCAGCGCAATCAGCTCCAGCAGCAGACTCCACTCCGAAAAAATTGCTCTTCTGGGAAAATCGTGGTCACGAGGTTCAAAAGCTGGAGGAAGATCTTATGTCGACGAGAGTGCGTGAAATGGTTGTACTTAGCGAGGTGAAGGAGTTGAGGCTCAAGGTGATGGAGCTTGAGACACAAGTTCAAGTCGCCACAAATCAGCTTCGTCGACAGGACGAAGGCGAAAAGCAGCTTCGTGAAGAGCTTGAGGTTGCATCAGCTAAAGTTAAAGAATTGACGAGTAAATTGCGCGAGCAAATGCACAAATACACGGATTTAGAGTCGAAAATGAAGGATGACTCCATGATGGCACGTATAAGAGACGCTGAACACGCTCAACATGTCGCAGAATTGACGCAAAAAATATCTTTGCTCGAATTAAAGGTAAATGCATTATAATTAATTGAAAAGAGAGATTTTTTTTACTTAACAATTTTGTATTATTTTGTTTTTAGAATGAGGAAATGTATGCTGAAGGAGAGCTGAGAAATAATTTAGATGATAGTGATCGAGTACGCGATTTGCAGGACAAAGTCGCAGAGTTGAAAGCGGAGGTAAGGGCGTTATTGGCAGTAAGGAGTTCAGTGACTGGTTCTTAGCTTCTTGTTGTTAAATTTCTGAGACGTCAACGATACATCGCATTCGTTTGATCTACAATCATTTTAACATATTGTTACTGTTATCTCTGACGTTATAGTTCCCTACGCCAATAACCAGTCCAGAGACAGAGCCTTGGCGCTGGCTCGAGTAAGTTGAAATCCGTCTATCGAGTACGTCTAATTTTTGAGAATCTAACTTTGATGTTTGTGTACTGATATGATGGATTTGTCTTGCTTGTAGTTAGACTTTGGATATTATCTATTGATTTGTTGGCTTTATGCGCGTCGTAGGTAAAGAAAAAAAAATTATCTTCGTTGAGGTAGTGCAGCTCTGGTTACTAGAAATTAATTTTTTTGATTTGTAAAAGTATAATGAGAAATGAATTTTATAGTTTGAAATAATTAATTCATCGTTTTGTGAGATTTTTATTTAAACGTTACGTGATGGACTCGTGATATAGCCGAATTGGTTTTTTTTTGTATTAATATTTGAGGATTCGAAGAAAATAATATTGAAGCATGCCGCTAGGCTTTTTTTAATTAAAAATCAGTAGTATTTGCTAATTGTCTGTAGCTGGTATACTAGAAGAGCATGTTGATTTGATGTATTTTAGATATATAAATGAATTATTTTATTCAAGTGAACTGTTGACAATCTAATAAGAGTAAATAACGAGTGCGATGTATGCAAGTTTTCTTGGGCTGAAGATGTCGTTCTGCGTCTTTAAAAAATGCAGACAAAGTTAACTAGTTTTTAGAAGCCCAGTAAAATTGTAGAAATAACTTTCTTTGTGTCTCAGATCATGAGGTTAACAAATAGTAAGCACCAATGGACTAGTTCTACCGAACAATTTGGACGAAGCTTCAGCCTTAATACTGAAAGCGAACTTGACGAACGAGATCTCAGGATTTGTATACGAGATCCATTTGATAACGAGACAGTATCCGATTCCCCAAGGCTCTAGCCTACTGAACAATTGGCATCGAAGTACATGTATAAATGCAGACTTCGATGGTAACTACTACTTAATATGAATTTATAGCATCTGTGTATATGGCGCAATATGAAGTATTGTATTACCATATTTAGTGTTTAGTATAATTGCAATATCGGGGAATTCTACTCCAAAGAAGTGAACGAATAAAAGGGACATTGATTTATAGTGAATGAAAAATTCAAAATCATCTCTACGAATTTATCAAACTACATTGCGTTTTCATCAGCATTTATATACTTTTATTATTGTATTAGTCTTTCTATTGCATTTTTATGTAACATTATTTTTTATCAATTCGACAGCACTATTATATATGTTTGATAACAATTTTATTATCCCATTTTAAAGGGGCCAAGCAATCAGAGTAACATAAAGTTGCAATAATAATTTCTTTCCAGTAAAAGACTATTAATTAATAGTATTCTTTCTACGTCCATGCTATCGTCTGCTATAATCCAACTAATAGTATTGTGTATTCGAAAGAACAATTTTTTAATTTTTGGCTATCTATTTCCATAAAGACATGTGTATGAAATACAAATATCGGAAGCACGTCATTATATTATTTATTAATAGAAACAGCATAGAAACTATTTCGACAGATCTGTAGAAAAAATGTATTGCTATAAAAAATTGTATGGAATAAGAGGATGCAAATTTTGTGTTTTGGCTTACGGCAGTTGTTTTTCATCATCATTAAATCTAGGAAACGATTTCACCATGTTCATCTCACACTCAACGGCGTGTAAGCGTGTACTTACTCCAATTCTAAATCTTGAATCTGGAACAAAAAATTATAAAGGCATGTAAACACAATTGATCTCTAATGACTTTACGTTGAGAGAGAAAATCCTAGACACACTGTAGTTGGAAAGAAAATAATAAAGTGGAAGCTTTTTTCTAAGTGGAAGAAAAAAAATTGAATAATAATAATTTTCTTGTATATTTACCTCTTGCATTTTCTGTACTTCTTGTAACAAGAGATTGTCGAGAATCTCTTGGAAACGTTGACGTAACTTGAGATTTTCGATATTGACTATTTCCGCCTCTTGTTGTTGCCTTCGTTGACGTAACTCAGTTAATTCATTGTGGAGAGTGTCTAATCGCGATTGTAATGAACCTGAGACAAGAAATTAATCATGATTGATAAGAAAAAATCGAAATCTTTTTTTAATAAAGTATAATCTCTCTTTCCATCATTACCCTTGGAAATATCTATGGGTTGAGGTTCAGCAAAACTCTCTGGAATATCATATTCAGAGTGGAAATCTTCAATCTTTGGAATTTTTACCAAGTTCTCAGTAGGTCTATTGTCCTGTTCATCGTTATTTTCTGATGGGAACATATCTTTGCTAAATTCCGTGAGTAATTCACTGCACGTGTTTGTATCTTGTCCCGATCGTTCTGAATATCCGACTTGCATGGAATTAGAGTCGGAAACACGACTATCAGCTGACAAACGACTATTGTCATCTAATTCCATAACATTTATGTTTGCTTCTTCATCGTCGTCTTCGCTGTCGCTCACGGGTTCTCCGAATATATCGTGCTCGGCTGTGAATCAAATTGACATAAAAGACGAGTGTGTATAGTTTATAAAGATGTATAAATCGTTAAATGGTCATTGTGAATGTTTTAGAAATACTCACCTACGTCAACGCTTTGAGACGAGTTTCCATTGACATTATCCCTCTTACCCTTAACAGTACCAGAGTTGGATATTTTGTTGGGCTTTGTGCTATCCTCATCCTCACATATTACCTCCCATTTAACATTAACTGCATCATTATCAACTCTCAAGAGTCTCTTGACTTCTTTCTCAATCTCCGGAGCTTCTACGTATTTTTTCTTTAGAGTTTTACGAAAGCGTCTCCTACGAATGTTCTTCGTTGGAGGTGTGACTCCATGGGGCCACAAAAATTTCCTGTCTACTTTATTTGGATCTTTCTTCTTCTGTCTCACAGGCGACTCATCATCAGTGGTGTGATCATCTTCCTCTTTGCATATTAATGTCTGCAATAACAATTCATTAGATACAAATTGCTCTTTTACTGTTTAAACATAACAATAGGCTGTATCATCACCTGACAAATATCTGCTGTCTTGTAAAAGCTTTTGTTATCAATAGTTTTCAATGACTCCACAATTGTGGGAAGATCCACGACCTAGAATAGACAGAAAAGTCATTCATCTTTATTGGGTCTATTGACTTAGAGAAAAAACCACGATCAATCATTACCTTTGCATGCAGTAACCACTGATCGAATCTCACTTCTCCATATCTCATGTCATTTTCAAGTTTTATAGCCAGCCTGTCTCTCAATGGTAAACCAGATTGTAAAAGTTCTCTCAAGACTTTTGCTGGCTCCTAAAAAAAGTAAAAAAAACATAAAACAAAAATTATAGCCAGCGAAAGATCAACATCATTGAAATATTCAATAGGAAAACCACATGAATATTCTACATAAATAAAATATTTATCAGAGAGTAAAAACATAACAATACCGGTGGTAGTCGCATAATAAATTGACTTTCTAATTCGACTGGTGGTTCACCACGATTTTTATTATAATCTGAATTCGTGTGTCGATACATTTCCCTTTTTCTTTACAACAACAACAACAATAACTAGTAACGTTGCTATTTTCGTCTTCCTCAGAATATAGGTTATGTTGCCCCAATATTTATGTAACGCACATCTAGGGAATTTTGTGATTTTCCCCTAAATGGTAGCATTGTATCCCGAGGTGCGCAGGCGTAGCTCAAGAAAGGATGACGCATCTTTTCATTAAGTAGAAAGCCCCCCATAAGCAATTAAAAATGGCGGCTGTTGGGGTGTGGCGCACGCGCATGCGTACAAACACGAGGCATCCCATGCATATGTACGTATTAGTGAGCATATATACAGCTTGAGAGAGCGTAAAACACCGGCCGGCAAGTGTGCGCCCAGTCTGGCGACATTTCTCGTCGAGTGTACGGTGAATTTTTTTAGTTAACAATAAGAACGCATATCGGTGTTATAGGTTATTTTGCTGGAGGCAAGAGTTGCATCGCTTCGTAAGACGAATTAACTTATATTAGTTGGATTGACGATGACGGTGGCGACAGAGGCCGAGAATAATACGACGGTGGCGGAGAAAGAGAATAAGGAGGTGAAAGACATGAAAACGGCGTTGAACGAAGAGACGCCGCCGGATAATAAGCAACAAGGCGATGATGCTAAGGAGCCCGAGAAGGTTGAGAATGAAAAGAAGGATGATGGAGCAGCAGCTGATGAATCATCAGCGAAATCCGTTACAGCTCATAAAACGAATTTCGAGAAGGACGTCGTATATCTGTATCAATTCTCACGCACACCCGTAATACCATCCATTTCGCCGTATTGTCTGAAAGTTGAAACATGGTTGCGATTGAACGACGTTAAATACGAGGTAATTATGGTGATTTTCCTATGATTTCTCCTCATTTCCTTGTTGCCCATCGATATTTATTTGTCTATGTATATTATGTATTTAATTTGACTATTCTTCGTTTTACAATTATTCCAGGCAAAGACTTTTAATACCTATGTGCGCTTACATCGAATTTTTTGCTCGCTGGATCGAGTAGGACGCCATTCTTGCCCCCTGCTAGGCTTTCTTGTCGCCCATCGTCACCCTCCCATTCTCTC
This sequence comes from Eumacrocentrus americanus, assembly GCA_018902335.1. Classification (NCBI taxonomy): domain Eukaryota; kingdom Metazoa; phylum Arthropoda; class Insecta; order Hymenoptera; family Braconidae; genus Eumacrocentrus; species Eumacrocentrus americanus. The sequence continues at coordinate 8,489 of JABSMT010053695.1, forward strand.
ATGGCTTTAAAGCTTTTTATAGATTATGGGACGCATACAGAGAGACACTCCATGAGGGCCTACTGCTACACTTGAGCCAAGTTTATTATTTTTAAAAACATACAGAGAGATAGAGAGAAAGAGAGAACTGGTTGGGCGAAACACAAAGCGCCATTCTTTTGCAACAGTATATGATAATATACAATGCAATCCATTCTGTTAGAAGGAAAAAAAACCTGGTTTAGTATATTTTCATGCGGTATTGCTTATGCATATTATCTGAAGGCTTTGTGTGACGGATACATCGCTTTGTTGGAGATAGTAATAATAATATAGTAGTAGTTGGCATTGCAATTCTGGTGTTAAATGATAAAAAGAGAGAAGTAAGAAATTATAAAAAATTTTAGATATTTTCATTTTTCCAAAATATCTCGGGAACTATGGGAGATACGAAAAAATGTTATTCGACCTTTTTTGTAGGGAATTCAATTCTCTATAAAAAAGATTTCATGTATTTTTGTCGTATCTTGCATAGTTTTCGAGTTATAATCAATTTTGTAAAAGATTGTAATGAAATTTTTTGATTGAGTTGTCTTCTTTTACCGCTTAACGACAGAATTATTTTGGAGCAACAAGTGATGTACGATTTTTTTTTCTTTTTTTTTAGGACTACATTGATTTGCCATCATTTATCATGAGTGGGCATGTTTATTTTTGAAGTAGAGCCTCACAATCCTTTTGATGGTTCTCGTGGGCGATAACTCGGGCTGTAAACGCGAGCATCTTGAAACCGTATGGCTCATTGCTAAATCGTCGTGGAAGTCGGGGGTCCATTTTAACGTTCCTTTCCAATTATCGTTGAAAACAATTATCCAATAGACTGGACTGTACTACTCGCGTGGGAACATGCGTCAATTATTTTGTCAAGTAAACGGAGATTCAAGTCGGTCAAATAGTTTCATTACAATCTTTCACAAAATTGATCATATCTCGAAAACTATGCGAGATACGACAAAATTGCATAGAACCTTTTTTGTAGAGAATTCAATTTACTACAAAAAAGGTCTAATAAGATTTTATCGTATCCCTCAAAGTTTTCGAGATATTTGTAAAAATGAAAACGTCTAAAATTTTGGATAATTTTTTACTCATCTCTTTTTACTGCTTAACGACAGATACTTAGCAATGAATAGCTACTTCTTATATTGCCTCGTAAATTCATTTGAAAAGAAATTTTACAGTGAACTATTGATTTACTTCGAAGCGACGACGCGAAAAATGCGACTAATTAATTTAAATCAAGCCGCAGAAATCACGTCTATTTGCATGTTGTTCTATACAGCTTGCGAATGTTTATTTGATCATAAATTGCAGAATGATAAAATTGATGTTTCTGCGTATTGAAACATTCGCATTTTATAGATTGTAAGATCGCTTTTTATTTTCGCCTCTCTGAATGAATGAGGCAGCTCTCATAGCGGTTGCAAAGTGGTGTGCCCCCACGATCAATACTAGCATACAGTACGACGATAACAACTACGATGATGGCAACTCTGGAGCCGAAAGTGGCGGGGATGTTGCCAGGCAACGGAAGCTGTCTACCATGGGTTCATCGGCCTTCCTCTCCGTTTCTCTCTTACTCTCGCTACTCTCTTGTGCGTCTCACAATACGCGAATAAAGTACTTTTTGTCTTTATTCAATTGTAAAACTGCAGCAGCATTACTTCCTCTTGAATGACAACCGCTGAGGGCGTAGCATGTATGACTCATGTCCCATTGAAAAGTCCTTTTTTGCCTCTACATTTGAGCACAGAGAATGGGTTTCCTTTTTTTCCTTTTAAAATGATTAATTTCCGGCGACTGTTCGAGCTTTTATTGGATAAATTTAAATGATTTTGTCTATGCTTTCAGAATGTAGATCATAAGATGAAATTCCGCTCGAAGAAGGGTCAGCTGCCATTCATTGAACTTGATGGCACAGAAATTGCGGACAGCACAATTATTATCCGAGAATTGAGTCAAAAATTCCGAAAAGACCTTGATGCCAATCTTACTGCTGAACAACGTACCATATCTCACGCCATGATCTCCATGATTGAAAACCATCTGGTGTGGGTGGTGTTTTGGTGGCGCGCCAAGAACGTGGATTCCGTTCTGAAGGGTTATCGAGTTAATTTACAACATGTGTTGGGAACACGCATCCCAAATGGGATTCTCAATATCTTTTTCAAGTTCACCTACGGTCGAAAGGTACTGTATTTCATCTATAATTATTATAATTAAATAACAAACGTATGTAGGGAAAGGTGTATTTGTATTAATATTCAATTTAATTTATTTTAGGGAGCAAAGAAAGTTAAAGCCCAGGGAATGGGAGTTCATACTGCTGAAGAAGTAGCTCAATTTGGTTGTGATGATCTTAAAGCTCTTTGTGACTTACTCGCTGACAAACCCTTCTTCTTTGGTGACGAGCCCACTACAGTCAGTATTAATTAAATTACCAATAGCAGAGATTATTTAAATATTGTAAAGTGCTTTAAAGTGAATTTTGTCTTTTAGTTGGACGTTGTAGCATTTGCGCATCTCGCACAAATTTTGTACATCGAGAAATCCGTTCCATACGCCTTGAGGGACTTTATGCAAGACAATTGTGCCAATTTGGTAGGACACTGCTCACGAATGAAGGAGAGATGTTTCCCGGATTGGGACGAGATTTGCAGTTCATTGGACATGAATACTCATTTGCCTAAGCCACCGAAGGAGGAGAACAAAGAGTGCAAGGAGGACAAAAAAGAAACTAAAGAGTCGAAGGAAGGTAAGGAAGGTGACAAGGAGAAAGCCGATGGTGAGGAGAAGGAAGGTGAAAAAGATAAGGAAGTTGATGAAAATAAGGAGAAGGAAGAGAGAGTAGAGGAGAAATAAATAAATGACTAGTGGATACTGACGTTGTAATCAGTAAAAAATCAATGATGGAGGCGAGGAAAAGAACAAAAAGAAGTCAAAGAAATTGAAACATACAATGACGAACGTAGAAAATTTATATAAGAATGAAAAAGCAGGAATATGAAGGAGTATTATTTCTGCTTGGGTCTCCTTTTTTTTTTATATAAAGCATATAGTATTGATATCTTTTTATATTGATTTTTTTTACTTTGTGAATTTATAAGAAAGCGTTTAAAGCAATCTTCTGACTTTGATTTAATTGCGGTACTTTTCGGACACTGGTATCATCAATCAGAGTCAGATATGCAATATAAGAACTGCAATAGCATTTTGCCATACATCGGATTTTTTTTTATTTTATTAAGTTTTAAAGAAAGCACTATGTATTGTACACAATTCAGATTTGATGATTATTTCGTTTGCAATATCGATTATTCACCTATATCCATTTTATGCATTTATCACAAAATAT
>JABSMT010053706.1:0-11881 GCA_018902335.1 Eumacrocentrus americanus
TAAAGACTTGTGTATGCATAAAAAATGTATAATTTATTATATTGTATATATATACATATGTATAACAGGAAGATATAATGTTTTACAGTTCTTTAAGGGTAGTCAATGAGAATATCTCGACGAAGCACATGCTGTATTGAATTAAATCGTCGTATGGCACATCGAACCAGTCGCAAAAGCTCTCGACAAAATACCGATTAAATATATACGAAATAACGAGGTTCATAACGCCAAAAGAGCCCCTCTGTAAGCAGGCAATTGTGATTATACCAAGCTGGAGGTTTATAGCATGATTTATCAGGATTCGCATCTTTGAACGTTCTTTCCTGGGCACGATCTCATGGACAATTGGCAAGAGACTGAGAACTAGAAGCAAGGATTGTCGAAGAATCTCATCGACTCCACGTTGTCGTGATATCTCAGTAGCAAACAATGCAAAAGGAATGATCTCAACGACGTTTGAGACTCGTTCGTAAAATTCTCGAAAGCTCCTCTTGCCAATGAAGCCTGCAGTGCTTCCTATAACAAGAATTCATTCAGAAATCAGTCTTTAATATTGATAAAGGTCAGTTTCTTCTTGGAGCCTTACCAAATCTGAACATGCCAACGATTGAGTGTACGAGAAGTATTTGAAAAGCTCGAAGAGTCAGGGTCGAATAAGCATCTTCAAGATATTTCATACAGATGATTGTGACGACCAATTTGATCAGGTTTGCAAGAAAACCACCTGGATTGGCCATCTGGAAGGCTGTTGAGCTTCGTTAGACTCTCAAGACTGTTCTCCTGTACAACAGACATTCATTTTTGTATAATACAGCCAGAGATAAATCCAAATGCCTTAATCATCATAGTCTACATAATAACATTGTCCTGGATATCATTTAATTTGCCTCCGACCACCCCCAAACGCTCCATCAGACCTACCCCATCGGCAAAGCCAGACAAAGTCTCTTCAAACGTGCATACGTTCAAGAACATTCGGAAGTCCTAACAATAATACCCAATAAATTCTTTTTTATAACCTAAAAATCCTATTCGCAATTCTAGAACGATCCTACCTACTTTTACAGTACAAAACAAACAAAAAGAGGTTATGAAGTCCCCGGAAGGATCTAGTATTTATCAACATTCTGATTGGCCCATCACTCCAACTGTCAACCAATCAGCGTCCATCAATGAATATTCAAATGTTCAAAGTTCAATTTCGAAGTCGAAACGACCGTTAAAAAGAGACAAACAATAATAAATCATGAGTAAATATTTATTAACATTAAATCCAACAAAATAACATAAATAAAATCGATTATTCTCATTCTTTATTTTTTTTTAGAGGTTAGTGCGCATGCGGGCCCGAATCGATTGTCTTTTGGAACGCCAATGGCCAATTGCGCCGCCATTTTTGGCCTTTCTGAACACACAACTAGATAGTTCTCCTGAAACATGGCTGATTATCGGTCCGCTGTTGTAGTGAAATTTTGCGTAAGGGAGCATTGAAAATATATTTTGGATTCGTACGGGCGAGTGATAAGCGGATTAAAATGACCTCGATACATTTCGTGGTGCATCCGCTCCCAGGCACGGACGATCAGCTCAACGATAGGTGAGATATCATCGACATTAATCGACGCAATATTACAGGCCTTCCGTTTTTTCTCTTAACGTATTCCACTGCATGCCTCTGCCTGCCCGTTCCTGCACTATCCCATAGTACATACATGCCGTGCCTTCCTCCGTGCCTTGACCATTGGCGTCCGTTCCCTTTTTCATTTCGTCTTTCGCATTTTAACGGACAAAAAAACCCCGTAATATCATCATTCCCACATGATTTTTACCACCAGGAGTCATGAGATCCCCGTTGTATTTGTATGAACCGATGAACCAATGATGCAACGGGGTCCAATCGACCCTGTGTCCAGTGTGACACAGAAAATTGCTGTCAGATAATTACATCCCTATTGAATAATGCACGACGAAATACGTAGATACACCGATTTACTAGGAATCGTCGTCAACATTGGTTTATTGCTGATAATTCACACACATTGATCTCTCACACCTCCTCTTTGTTCTGTGGAATGAATTGTGGGTCATTTGATATTGTATATTAATCTCGATCTCTCTCTTGCTATGGACAATCTTTTCCACCTATGTCAGCCACTAATTGCTTGGTCATACACATGATTTTTTGGTGTGGATGGTGGATTTTTAGATTTTTCTACTTCTGCTGCTGCTACTGGCTTCGTGCTTGTTTCGTGGCTAGTGGAAATATAGCATTGACGGCGCCGAGAGGCTATATAATGCACGTCTATATTTATATAGGTCATAGCCATGCGTTTATGTGAATGGCAAAGGTTAAATTATTATGGAAATCTTATTATCAAGGCAGATTGATTGGATTGTAGAGCGAATTTTGCCATCAATTATTATTCAGAATTATCATTGGAATTTTATGTTTTTTGGTTGGTTTTAGTACATTAGATACTAATTGTTTTTCACTAATTATCTAAGCTACAATGACGTCAGGCTGTTAATCCACGCATTTGCTCCAAGCTATGTACTCCAATAACTATGTACACACTCCATTAATGTGTCTATTTTAATTTATATTTTAGACTGAAAGAAGTTGCTGAAAAAATCAACAGATATGGATTTGTCACGCCACCGGCGTTTAGCGGACTCAAAGCGTCCGTTAGACGCATCGTGGTTGGACCCTCTCACATAGCATTGCTCATGGACGATAACAGAATTTGCCGTGTTGCATTCACTGTACTCTCAGACAGATTGGATCTCAGCAAGAATGAGCCCAACAGAAAGTACGCATTTATTTATTTATTTATTTATTTGTGTTATCAACAATATTAAAATAATTTTCTGTAAACAATTGACTCAAAACTAACTTCCTCATTTTGTCATTAATCTCTTTCCAGTCCTGGCAAGAGCCACGTGGGTAATTCAAGCTCTGCACCGAGTGGCAGTGGCGCCGGGGGAGGCGGGAGTCGCACGAACATATCTCGATCTCGAGCAAGGATAATGCGCAGCAGCTCGGCTATCCGTGGAGGCGGAAGTGGAAGCGGTGGAAGCGGTCGTATTGGGCCTCCAGGTGTCATCATGGGTGGTGGCGGTGGTAGTGGCAGTTCTCGGCCCATTGTCTCAGTCCCAGCGCCCTTTGTCCCCGAGGATCTTATCTCTCAAGCCCAAGTGGTGCTTCAGGGCAAGAGTCGTAACCTCATAATCAGAGAGTTGCAGCGTACAAATTTGGACGTGAATTTGGCAGTGAACAATCTTTTATCACGAGACGACGAGGAGGGCGATGACGCAGAGGACGCAGCAGACAGTTACGTACCAGAAGATTTAATCTCACTGCTCGATGGTGGTTTCAGCAACGAGCAGTCAGTAATCATCGATGCAGACTCCATGTTCTCTGAGGATATGTTTGGCTATGGAGTGATGCGCAATCGTGGAAGCTCATCTAGACGATTGGGAATCGATCGAGATGGAGAACGATCAGCAGAACGTGATCGAGATCGTGATAGTTTCAGTCGATGGCGAGATCGTCAGTACTATGGCCCGCGTAGATGGCTGGAGACTGCACTGAAAGATTGCTGGGAGAAGGATCCAGAGAATAAGAAAAAGGAGCTTGCATCCCAGAGTCCCTTGTGGATCTCTGAGGAATTGGAATGGTGGCATGAGCGTAGTGGAGAGCCTGCTCCACGATTTGTCCAGATTGCTGCTCTCTACAGTGAGCTAATTGCAGTCTCTGCCACGGGACAGCTTTATCAGTGGAGATGGGCTGACGCTGAACCGTACAGGAACGTTGAGAACCCGCATGTTCATCATCCAAAGACAATATCACTGGCTCTGGTTGGAGAGAAGATAGTTAACGTTTCAGCAACTGCTATTCGTTGCTCTGTTAGCACAGAGAGTGGTAAAGTTGCCACTTGGCTTGATGAACTCCTTGGACACGTTGCATCGCGCTTGGAGCATCCAGCTCAAGCTTTCACAGAATTTACATTGGATAAAATCGTTTCGCTTCACACTTGTGCACTTTATACAGTTGCAAAGCTCGAGAGTGGCACACTTTACTGGTGGGGAGTGTTGCCTTTCGCTCAGAGAAAGAAATTGTGGGAGAAGTACAAGGCAAAGTCACGAAAGCATCGTCCATCGACTGTTGTCTCTGCAGACATCAGTTATGGAACCCACGTGTGCATGAAGAACAGTCCCATCTATCAGCCTGGTGCTATTGGCTTTACAATTGCCAATGGCGTACCTAAAGTGGGACAATTGTTGACAGCAGCTTGGAATCTCGATGCCACGTGTCGATTTAAGATCATGCCTGCTGGCAGTTTGTTGTCTAACAATGACAAACGTGAAGCAAGCAGTAATGGAGGGACTACTACGACTACTAGCACGAGCAAGAATAGTTACAAAGAGACTGCTGACAGATTGGACATGCCACCGCCTCCATCGCCAGCCTCCAGTACATGCAGTGACACCGGCAGCATTACCACGAGTCACAAGCGTCAGAAACGCATGGCTCCACGCAGTGAAGGTGAATCTGAACGGAAGGATGAGGAAGATTGGCAACTGAAGGATGTCGTGTTTGTCGAGGACGTGAAGACTGTTCCGATTGGCAAAGTCATCAAGGTCGATGGAAGCTACGTTGCTGTGAAGTTCTTCTCAAAGGACTCGAAAGAAAAGGAAAAAGAAACCAAGGAAAAGGACTTTAGCACGTCCGATTTCAAGGATTTAACTGCAGAGGAGTTGATTAAACTCCTTGCAGACTGCAGATTATTGAGGAAAGACGAGCTCCAGATGGTGAAATCGTCTATGAACTCTAGAGCACCTGACTGCTTCCAGAGAACACCCAGAAGAGTCAACATCGCCGATGGAACTAATGAGAGTCTCCTAACAGTGTCCACTGATGGACAAGGCATTCATGCAATCTTAAAGAATGGCAATAAGCTGAGTTACGTTGTCTACAATCTCAGCACTGGTAGATACGTTCAAGATTGCTATTTACCATCTGAAATCAATTCGTTCCTTGGCCTTCAATCACAGAATATCAGTCTCACGAGTGCAGGTGAGAACACCGAGTGTTCAATGATCCTTCGTGATGGGAATAACACAATTTATCCAATTGCTAAAGACTGTGCTGAGTCTATTCGCGATCCGAACTGGCTAGATCTCGTGCCAGTCGTGTGTATCGGTGCTTCAACCATCCCAATTCCCAGCTGTTCAAATTCAACGAACTTGAAGAATCAAGTGGCGGTGATTGCCCTGGTATTCGAGAATCTTCTGGTGATGCCACGTATTCTCAGATGTGACTACGAGGGTGTCAAGCAGGTGTTAATCAGCTTGGAGCATGACTCAAAGAGCAATAACGTTCAGGTTCAATCGATTTTACAAGAACGTTGTGATGGCAATCGCAATATTCTGCACGCCTGCGTGAATATGTGCTCGCCAACGTCCAACAAGGACACAGAGCAGGTTGTGGAGCGTGAATTAGTGACTTGTGCAGTCGATGGTAACTCGACGCCCATGGAAGAACCAATTCCACCGCTAAGTTGGCCACCTGAGCTTGACAACACCTCAGGCGAGGAGGACAGCTTACTGAGCATTGGTGCTGCAAGCATTTCAATGATGAATAAAACTGGCACTGGATCAACTACGAATAATACATACGTCACAGACTCGACTGAGCGTAGAAATAACGCTTTACAGATACTCAAGCACATGTGTGAGGCTGCAGTGCTTGCTCCACACCTGAAGGAACTTCTTACAGCTAAGGATGCTCAAGGACAGACTCCACTGATGCTAGCAGTGTCGGTTCGAGCTTATCATGCAGCTCTAATCCTCCTGGACACGATTCAACGTGTGGGAAAGGATGCCAAGGAGAGCTCAGCAATGATTTTGCCTCCTGACGCAAGTCCAGACCTCTCGCCGCTCTTTGTCACCTGCTGCAATGACACGTGCAGCTTCACTTGGACCGGAGCTGATCACATTAATCAGGACATCTTTGAATGCAGAACCTGTGGCCTGACTGGCTCTCTCTGCTGTTGCACCGAGTGTGCACGTGTCTGCCATCGTGGACACGACTGCAAGCTGAAGAAGACCTCGCCAACTGCCTACTGTGACTGTTGGGAAAAATGCAAATGTCGAGCTCTTATTTCTGGACATCAAGGAGCACGTTACGACCTTCTCTGTCGGCTCGTGACGAACACTGATCTTGCTACGAAAATTAATTCACGAGGCGAGAGTATCCTCTTGTTCTTGGTACAGACTGTAGGACGACAATCGGTGGAGCAGAGACAATTCCGTTCAGCCCCGAGACAACGATCAACCTCTGCCAGTAGAAAGACACCGTCTTCAGACGGACTTGGAGCGGAATTCGACATGCCTGATCATGACCTAGAGCCACCAAGATTCAGTCGACGTGCTTTAGAACGATTGCTAAACGACTGGCCTGCTGTCCAGTGTATGATTATGTCTGGAGTCTCTGAAAATGCCGGCGATCAACTATTTGGAGATGCAGGACAGTCTGCACGTCAAAGTGGGACTGCTTTGTTGGATAAATTCACTCATACTCTGTTAGTAAAGAGCACTTCCGAGATGCTAGATACACTGTTGACTACACTGATCAGAGAGTTGCAGAATGAAGCGATTCCTGGACGTCAAGAGGAAGCTAATATCGTTGCAAGACGATTTGTCCGATCTGTGGCAAGGATTTTCGTGATTTTCACCATTGAAATGGCCCCGAATACAACGAAGAATAGACGAAGTGCAAGCCAAGCTACACCGCCGTTGATCAAGTGTCGACGAGTTTTCAGAGCTTTGATAAAGCTTGCAGTTGAAGAACTCTGCGAGACTGCAGACTCTTTGATTGCTCCAGTGAGACTGGGCGTTGCTAGACCAACAGCACCATTTACCCTTACCAGTTCAGCCATTGAAGTGATCAATGGCTCAGAGGAATTGTTTTCCATTGAACCTCTGATCCCTCACAGTGGGGTGAGTGCCCAAGTCCTGGATCCAACGCTGCAGCAGCCACAGGGCAACAATAATATAGCAATTTCTCGAGATGCTGTTGCCATGGACGAGGCTGAAGGGAATGAAGAAGTTCCCATGGACTTGGATGGAGATATCAGTGAGCACGAGGACTCTGGGATCCCTGGAATCCCTGGAGTGCCTCCAAGCCAACCTCTCAGCGAGGGAGACAGCAATGCCGGTGGAGTTGGCGAAGAGCAAGCTGGAGATGGCGAGAGTGACACAGAACTTGATCTCCTGGCTGAGGCAGAGACAGAATCAGACTCTGACGACAATCACAGCAACCAGGATGCAGCTTCAGCACAAAGAAGCGTCCAAACTGGAGCCACAGCTGGATCAGACGGTGGAATGGGCTCCATTGTACTGTTCCCTGAAGACGAATCAGGCGAGTCAAGTCAACAGGAGGACGACGAGAGCGAAGCCGGAGAGACTGACGAGCAGGACACAGAAGAGTTCCAAATCAGTGACGAGCAGTTGGAACGCAGAAGTGGATCGTCTGGTCACCTTCCTCGCAATAATTTGGCACCTGTGTCGATGCAGTGGGCAATTAGGAACCGAGAATCTACCACTAGGACTGCTGGATCACGAGTGACTGGTGGCAGCAACATGATCTTTATTGATCCTTCGTCTTTGAGACGATCTACTGCTACTTCAGCAGTCGCTGCAGCTCAAGAACCTATAACTATGGGCACTACTGCTAGCTGCTTGGCTAGAGCCTTTGGAATTGTCATCAGGATGATTGCAGACTTATTGACAATGGTTCCTAACTACAAGAACAATGCTCCAGCTCTGCCACGGCTCATGGAAGTGACTTATCAAGATGCTGTTAATCTACAGGTATTCACACAGTTTTTCATTAAGAAAAATGTTTAAAAATTCATTTAAAAGCATTCAGAGGGCAAAGAAAAACATCTAGAGAGCTTGGTTATATGTATTAGAAAAGATTATTAACATTCTTTGCTTGCAGATGTACCTAGAAGGACACCTGAAACCAACTTGGGACTGGCTGCTGGTGGTGATGGACGCGACAGAGGCGCAACTGCGATTTGGCGTCTCTCTAACACGAAGTGCAGATCCCACTCATCCTGAGCATCCGCTCAACAACGCACCCTCATTGTCAGGCGGTAATTTTACTGGACTTATGAGCTCCGCAGCGCTCTCACTAACTTTGCAGGGTAACGCAAGTCGAAATCAACGCAGTGGTATGACAGCAACCTCGAATATCTCCACGACTCAAGGTTCAACACGACTCACCGTTGGTTTTACAGGAGTTGGCGAAGCGCCTAGAAGCGGTAGAGAACGCGAAGGTAACTGATCAAACCAAATGAAACCCTTTTTAATAAGAAAAAAAAGTGTTGTTTTCTATTTTTTAAATGTCTTTTCTTTCATATTGAAGGAGGCGATGCACACTGGGCGAGGCGAGAGTTCCTATCGTACTGCTTGTCCCTGATGCGGGCTCACAATGGAGAACACAGAGACAGTCTACCTGTACTGGACGTATCAGCACTGCGACACGTTGCCTACGTCTTCGATGCTCTGGCTTACTACATGCGATCGTTGAACGAGCCACTGGGCACACGTGGTGGTGACAACCAGAAGGAATCTGGTGCCTATTCGGCCTGGAACGATCAAGTAAGTTATTGATTTCCAACAAATCACAACTCTGAAAGCCAAGGAAACACAATAAAACAAAGCTTCTTAGCACGCGATGAATATATCACATAAATATTCTACGATATTTAATCTATTTTTAGGACGAAAATGACAATGAGGAAGGAGACGAGGACAATTTGCCAGCAGCAACAGCAATGGAAACTGACTCTGTTGACTATCCAGATTTGCTTCAAGTGCCTGTGTGTGGCTCAGCAAATGCTGGCACGTCAGCAGGCAAAGGACGAAAGCATCCATTCTTGCAGCGATCAGACTCAACTCTGTGTCTTGGCTGTCCACCTCTGGATCCCTTTGACACGAGCATAGGCGAGGCACTGCCTCTGGCAGATCAACCGCATTTATTGCAGCCTCACTCGAGGCGAGAGGATCTCTTTGGTGTGCCAAGACAGCCCTTGGCTGGCGCTGGAAATCAGAATCCTTTTGAAGGATTACCAACGGGACTGGGTCTCTCTGCACGTACTGCTGACAGCACGACGCCCTCAGTGATTCCTACATTCAGTCAGGTCATTCAAGGACCTAGTGGAAGCAATAGTAACAGCAACAGCAACAGTAATAACAATTCATCATCGACAGAGACTAGACGAAGCTCGATAACAGCTAGTGAGCCAGGCTGTAGTAAACAAACTGACAAACCAAAGCTGTTTAATCAATCAGCAGGAGATAGTCAAGGAGGAGGTGGACCTCTAGTTGCTGAGCAAGTCGACAGAGCCCCAATAATTGTGTCGCCAAGCAGCCAGAGCGAGACACCAGGCTCTGGCAAGGGCAAAGAAATATCGAAGACTGGTAGAAGTGTCATAGTGAGGGCAGGAACAGTATCGGAATCGAGTGTGAATAAAGTCGGAGCACCAGAGGTGTTGGTTGTGCCGACAGTTGAAGCGCAGAACGGTGCTGAGGAAGTCGATCCAGCGGCAACTAGTCAAGAAATATCAGCACATGAAACAGTCGAGACGAGTCCTGTTGAATCAGCGAGAGCTGTGTCGACTATTGGCACAAATATCTCTCACAATATCCTGTTGGGCCGTTGGAGATTGTCTCTAGACTTGTTTGGGAGGGTTTTTATGGAGGACGTTGGCCTTGAAGCAGGATCCGTGGTGTCTGAACTTGGAGGATTTCCTGTTAAGGAGGCAAAGTTTCGTCGAGACATGGAGAAACTGAGGAATTCTCAGCAGAAAGATATTACTTTGTCTAAGGTAAGTGTTGTCCAAGTTGAATCAATTTGCAGTACTTGGAGTTCTAATTTTCTTTTTTTTTTGTGCTTTAGGTCGAACGTGATAGGACACAACTGTTAGTGCAGACTATGAAAGAATTGAATACCCAATACAATTTGTATAATAGAAGAGCATCAAATACACCACCACTAGCTGTAAATCGAGTTAAAGTTACTTTTAAAGACGAGCCTGGTGAGGGTTCTGGTGTTGCTAGAAGTTTTTACACTGCTATCGCTGAAGCACTATTAGCCAATGACAAGCTGCCTAATCTTGAAGCTGCACAAGTTGGGTCCAAGTACTCGCAGTACAATGTCCTGCAGAAGCTGAAGAGTCGAGACAGAGATCATTTACGACGACAGGTGAGTCTTTTAAATTGTTTATTACATGTTAAAAATACTTTATTTATGTTATTTTATCCGTTTATCATTGGTATTAGGCTTTAAAGATCTTCCAAGAGACTTAAAACTGTTCTTTAAATAAATTCTATTGTTACAGAATCCAAGATCATCGGGTAAGTATAGAGAAACACGACGAGCACTGTCCTTTGAGGCTCGCTCTTTCCATCCCACATTCTCGGCGGAGGGTGCCAGTGGATCTGGCACTGGTGGATCATCATCGAGCAGCAATGCCATGCCAGTTGCTCACGTGTACAATGAACATCTTACAACACACCAACAAAATCTTGGCGATCGTTTATATCCGAAAGTTCATGCACTGCGACCGACACTCGCTGAAAAAATAACAGGAATGTTGCTTGAACTTTCGCCAGCTCAACTACTTATGCTTCTGGCGTCAGAAGAGGCCCTCCAGCAGAAAGTTGACGAGGCTTATGAGTTGATTCACAGTCACAATCAGGATTTAGCCAGTGAGGCATTGCTTGACCTCGACGTGTTCAGTTTAACAGAGCGTTGCGGTGCTAATAAAAAGAAAATGGACAACAGCATTTTAGATGACACTGAGGACAATGCTCCGTTGTTTTATTCGCCGGGGAAACGGGGATTTTATACGCCCAGACAAGGAAGGGCTAGTTACGAACGATTAAATGCATTCAGAAACGTTGGCAGGTGAGACAATTATCATTATTAATTTTTATTAAATATTTCAAGAACTGTTCCAATCATTTTTAATTGCTATTAAATATTTTTAACACTAAGAAATCCAACTAATCAATTCCTTTTTCTTCTATTTAATTACAGACTTATAGGACTTTGTCTATTACAAAATGAATTATGTCCAATATTCTTGAATCGTCATGTGATTAAATATATATTATCACGACCAATTCGTTTCCACGACTTGGCTTTCTTCGACTCGGTTATCTATGAGAGTCTACGACAATTGGTCATCGACGCTGAAACGAAGGACAGCAACAGTTTATTCTCTGCACTGGATCTTACGTTCAGGTATATCTCTCGCAACTATTGTCTTATTTTTAAATTTTACCCTGAAGCTTTAGATCAAAATGTTTATATTATTTTGATTGTTTTCAGTATTGACTTGTGTCCTGAGGAAGGTGGTGGCTCAATTGACCTTGTAGCCAGCGGTCGAGACGCCGAAGTGACTGCAAGCAACGTGTACGACTATGTACGTAGGTACGCGGAGGTGCGAATGATCAAGGTCCAGGAGAAGGCTCTGGAGGCCATGAGAGAAGGTGTCTTTGACGTACTTCCTGAAGGAGCTTTAGATGGCCTAACATCTGAGGATCTTAGGCTCCTGCTGAATGGCGTGGGTGACATCAATGTCTCAGTTCTCATATCCTACACGTCATTCAATGACGAATCTGGTGAATCCATGGAGAGACTCGTGAAATTCAAACGGTGGCTCTGGTCAATCGTCGAGAAGATGTCCCATGTTGAACGTCAAGATTTGGTAAGTTTCACTCA
Source organism: Eumacrocentrus americanus (assembly GCA_018902335.1). Taxonomy (NCBI): domain Eukaryota; kingdom Metazoa; phylum Arthropoda; class Insecta; order Hymenoptera; family Braconidae; genus Eumacrocentrus; species Eumacrocentrus americanus. The sequence continues at coordinate 11,804 of JABSMT010053706.1, forward strand.
TTTTTCTATAAATAAAAATGATTTATCTAAAAAATCAATGACAATTTAACGACTGGGTTTATATTTATTTTTATTTAT
>JABSMT010053717.1:0-11881 GCA_018902335.1 Eumacrocentrus americanus
TGTTATTTTTTTTTGTCTTAGGACGCGAAGATAGTCTGGTTGCTCGAAGCTGAATTTACGTATCATTTTTTATTCTTTTTTTTTTTATTATTCTCGTCAACCATTAGATAAATATTTGGATTCATCCAATAATTTTCGTTCTCGAGCGTGAATTGCAAAGTCCCAGGAAGAATTACTAGATGATTCTTTCGGCGTGTCACACACTTTCGTTCAAAAACCCGTCGAATGAACTTGTATATTTGCAAGAAGCAAACATATTAATTAAAAAAATGTTACATTGAGATGAGTAGCAGTATTTACTTATTAATTGTCCTGTTTAAGTACCGGGGGTATATTTTTACAAGTATTTAAAAACAAAAAGAACAATATTCACAATGTGATCAGAACTAATGATTCATAATGTACTATATGTATATAAATATGTTTAAGTTACTTATAGTTATAATTATAACGTATCTGCACAACAAATAACACATTTCTTTTTAGTTTTTTTTTTTTCTTTTGGAAACGCATATTAAGCGCCAATAAAATAAATATCTTCGATAATAATATGCCTATTCTTGTACTGTGTAATATAATGAAGATAATAATTAACTGATGATAATTATTGATGATGAAGAATAAAAAAATTCATTGAACTATCAGGATACTGTCTCAACTCTGACACCTAGTCACACGCAATCTTTCTAGTATTATGCCATCATCATCATCAAACGTATGCTCTTCAGCATGAAGATTTAATTATTTATTTTCGTTCACAATCAAATGAATAATTTCTTCCTGGCTTCAACATTTACATAGAGACATATCATCATCATTATTTAAATATCTTACCATCTTTTTGTTTTGTTTATTATTGTTATTAACGAAGAAGAAAGATCCAAGATCCAGTTTTACTGAAATTCATCGTCGCTGCTCAGCAACATTGTCTTTTCATTATAATTTTGTGAGATGGTTGCAACGCGTTGATGCGATGTATTACGTCTTTGAGGCGGTGGCACCGGCATGTTTTGTGGATCATCCGGATCGAAGCTGGACACCCTCATGCCACGTTGATTCTTTGTGCCACCTGATTATTACATTAGGTCACGCATTATACGTCGACACACCGAGACGTTTATTTATTTATGTATATTTGTTAAAGAAATAATTAATTAAAAATAGAGATGTGTATATTAACGATGGATAAAACGATTAGAAATATACAATTGACTATAATAATTAAGATTCATTAGTGAAGCGGTAATTATGAAAATTTTTAGACACTCATTTTTACGAATATCTCAAAAATCTTGAGAGATACGTTAAAATCTTATAGAACCTTTTTTATAGGGAATCAAATTTTCTACAAAAAAGGTTCTTTGCATTTTTATCGTATCTCCCATAGTTTTCTAGATATAATCAGTTTTTTAAAACATTTTAATGAAAAAGTTATCTCGACTTATCTTCTTTTACCGCTTCACTATTGAATTATCATGCAAATTAATGTGGCAGAGAGGAATAAATGGTATTAAGCTAGGGGGGAATCATGCAAGATAATGGTAAAAATTCTTTATAAATATTTTTCATAACAATTTAAATGCCTTTGTTTATATCTGTCAATGCAATAATATTTATTATTTGATTATTCATGCCAAAATTATGCTGACAATGAACGCATGAAATGAAAAATTGCTGAAAAACGTATTTAACAATCAACCTATGACCTTGTATATCTGTTTTTGTTTATTTTAAAAGCTTTAACTCCTAAAAAATACACTGCTTTTGTTTAAGTACTTCCATATATAAACTGCTTAAATACTATTTTACAATGTTTTGTTGATTAAACGCGAAAACCGTAGGTCCATTTTTATTAATACGTATAAGTTTCATTTTTTCTTTGTTTTTTTAAATAAAAAATAAAAATCTCCGAGGTATGAGGAGTTCATCGCTATTAAGTACCCTTCTGCAAATGGTTAACAGTTATGAAACAACCATTTTATATTAAAAATTAAAGCATTTACTCAGTGCTTTTTTTTTGTTTTTTTTTATCATTCAAACAAATCTGTTAGCTGTCATTCGTTGTCTAAAGACGAGTATATCTCCAAAATCCACAGTGTGTCTTTGTTGAAATAAAAAACCGCGTTGGCACGCGCACTCACAGCTTTTCATACGGCAAGTTGGTATTGACGTCTGAAAAAAATAGCAAAAAAATTGCTCTTCAACGTTTTCTTATTCACGGAAAATTTATTTTCAAATTTTGTTTATCTCGTCTCTAAATAATTATAGGTTTTATACTTTCATTTATATCGGTATCTCATTGTTATTATTTTAATAACATTATTTCTTCCAGTGTGCAGAGGAGAAAAATGCTTGCACGTGATACGTGAGAGCGGTGATGTGAATGAATAATTGTGATAGTAGAAAATGTACAACTATATATAATCGATTTTCGATGGATCTAATATTTTCCTCGTTGTTTTCGTGTTCGTTGCTGTTATCACGAAATTTCGAATCAATATATGTACAAGTGTGTTTATGCCTCGAGACGTTATTGTCACGAAGACATTGACGCACGTTAATCGAGAAGAATTTATTATATCAGTCACACAAGCATGACTGTCTCGATTAAGACCGTAATTGTGTGGCTAACCAATGGAAAGATGCCACATAAATCGACGTCAGCAAGTTAAAAAAAACCCAAGACTCAAGCAACGAACAATTTAATTTGAGCATTCGAACGTTTCAAAAACTTACTGTACACATGCTCGATGGATATAAATCATGCCATGAAAAATTTACACAATGAATGAATGATGATTAATGCACTGGCTGCGATACTTTAGAAATGGGGCCATTCGCTGGATAAAAATAAAAACAAAATAAAATGTATAATGACAATAAAACAAATGGGACTACATACCAGAGCTATACTGCGTGTACTGTTGATATTGAGGATGAAAGTTGTGGATGGCGTCAGTCATAATGTCCTTGGGATTCATTGTTTCCTGTAACACACAAAAATAAACACGTTATCGTCCCTAAACATTTCATCATCATGTGTAATACTTAATCTTAGTTATTTCAACATACCTTCAAACTACTACTGATACTCTGCATTGTCACACTACGTCCTCTAGAGTCTGTGACACAGCCAGCTGCGTAGACCTGATAAGGGAAAGCATAACGCAGAGCAATAGCTGCGAAAAGCATCTCAATGCAAATCAAGAAGTTTTGATAGCCAGCTGACACAGTTCCGGCACTCGTAGCATGTCCCAGACTGTCGATAACGGGCGAAATAACATTGGCCTTCTCGAGAACAGCGAGTAGGACACCTTTAAGACAAAAAATAAAATAGCAACCATAAAGATTAATGATCAAAAACACGTTTACAGACACAGATAACAAGACATACCTTGCCAGAATGAAAAAAAGATAACGCTCTTGACGGTGCAGAATTTGAGCACAGGCTCGAATGGCGTGAGCAGGTCTCGTGTAGCAAAATAAAAGAGGAACAGTCCATAGAGGGCAAGAGACACGCTGATGTTGTAAATAACGGTGATATAGATGTATCCACCATCAGGAGACCAGTCCCCATCTCGATAGTGGCCAAAAGCCTGAAGGAAAATGATGACAAATGCCATTACAGGCTTCACCAAGCAAAATTGAAGGGTTGCTTGCTTGCAGAACCGTAGAAATCCAATGGTATAAGTCTTCTCAACGAGACACCACGTGCCATAGAGACAATTGGAGCGAATTGGCTTGCCCCTGATCTCAGACATGATGTTCCCTTCACCTCCCAGGTACTCATAGCACAAGGACAGAAAGTTGTAGATTACAAATGCTTCATAGCAGTCGCGTACTGTGAAGAAGTACACATAGTAACTCTCACTGTTGAAAAATAGAAGAGATATCCACGAGTACGTGGCATAAATGGGGACGATGAATAAAATTCGGACGATCCACCGTTGTTCTGTGGGATTTGTGTACCACCTCAGGTGCTGATAAATCTGTAACATAAAGAAACATATCATTAATCATCAATCTGCAGCTTATCTCCAAACGAAACCTGATCTTTTAACGAATATAGGCATACCTGTTGGCAAGTAAGGAATAGTGCGAGCCAAACAAAGGCTCCGGAGATTCCCTGGGCAGCTCGTGTCTGGAGGAAAATTGGCGTGGGCTCATTGCTGTCATCATTAACAATTGTGCTCGTGACAGCTCCAATAACAGTCGTTGGAGTGACACTCTCGACGACTGAGGACACGGTGGACACTACCACGTTCATTGTCCTGCTGCTATTCATTCTTAACTCCAAGCTGCGAACATAAAAATCAATGAATCCTCGTTTTATCGCCCCATAAACCTCAATAACCAAGTCAATAAAATCCCACTAGCTGAGATATTTAAAGAATTTGGATAAATAAAAACGCGTAACCATGCTGCAGATGAACCCGCGCTTTAAAAATCAATATGCATATCACAACACAACGGGTGAGTACGAAAGGTTGAACCATGCACTGAAATCCAACTAAAACCTCTCTAGCTCCCTATTATCATGTTATCAAACTTGATGCACGAGCTGCACGTTAATATCAAAATAAAGAGGCAACATTGGAATGCTTTGTGGGTGCGTGTGTGTGTGTGTGTGTGTGTGTGTGTGTGTGTGTGTATTTGCTGACCTGTGCAGATGCCACGGACAAGATGTTCGGATTCTAGGAAGACTGGAGTTATTCCTACTACGAATAAACCAGCCAACCGCCGCGGCCGACGCTCACAGCTATGACCTTTTATGTTTCGCTCTCCTACAATATATATATATTCACCCAAGATCGTTATATTTGTTGGCGAGAGCGCGATTAACGCTTCGACCAGAGGACCTCGCTTTCTCCCGACATTTTCGACAGCTTAGAACGCACAACGTCAAGACGGCCACGGGAATTCGCACGAAATGTACATATGTAGATGTATATATAGATATATCGAAGCTTGACAAATACATATATGAGCCTGTCTTCCTTCCACCAGCACCTGTCGTCATTAAATCCCTCTCGCTCTCTTTTACGCACGCGTAAGGGAGAAAAAGAATGGATTATGGCGCTTGCGCCCAGCAGCGCAATAATGTGACTTCTTCTAGATAAAATAGGGACACATTGGATGATATCTTAGTTGGAGCAGATTGTATTTTTTATTGACGTACCCCTTTACCCGAGGCGTTCTCGTCTCCGATGGCCGTTGGAGAGCGTCTCTAGGAGGTTAGAAATCACGATGACTGCCCTATGACGAGCTATGGCGGAGACGCACACAAGGTGAAAGGAATTCCTCATCATTGCTGAAAAACGCGATTGGTGGGGCTTCTCTCTCTCTCTCTCTCTCTCTCTCTCTCTCTCTCTCTCTCTCTCTCTCTCTCTCTCTCTCTCTCTGGGTGTACCACGTGTGGCGATCAAGGCTGTCAACTCTTGGGAGAATTGTTGACGCATTTGTTATGCTGATTTTGACGTGAGAAAGGAGAGAGCAGAATTGGCGCAGACTGTTGATGCTTGGACACACGACAGAAGAGACTTTCGAGGGCGATTTTGTTGATACTTTTGGCCCTGATAGACATTTGAAATGGCTCTGATTTACATTGAAGACAATGATCCCTGGTAAATGATAATAAGATACTTTAACCTCTTTGTTATTATGATTGAATAATGATTGAATAATTTTGAATTATTGGTGTTGTCTGTGATCAGGTTCGCAGATCACGATGAATGTGAGCAGCTGTTCAGGGAGATTATGGAGCAGCTTACTCAACGTGACAGTAAACCAAAGGCCTCGTCAGCCTTTGCCAATCTCTCTGCGAATATACGGTTGCAATTGAAGCAGTACTCTGATCAGATTGTTCAGTTGAAGAGAAAAGTTGATGAGGCTTTGAGGCTTCGAGTTATGTATCCTTTTTTTGTTTTAAGAATTGCATTGTGATGCATTTTTTGAGAGAATTTCTTTAATTGATAAAGATGTGCACAGAACTATTGATGAAGCAGAGAGGAGAACGAGACAAGTTGAACAATTGCAGAGTAATATTGTGAAAATGCGACAGCTTTATGATCTGAAGATGAATCCAACTGCATATGTTAGACCGAGCTTGATTAAGTCTAGTACTTCAGCTTTTGCTGATGGTGGAACGATTGGCTGGGGCCAAGATGACGATGATGACCCTCCTCTGGACCTAAATATTCCTGTTGCTGACTTAAAAGCTCAGAATGAAGCTGCACTGCTTGGTAATTAATTAAATGTTGACTAAGGGTGTCTGGAATGATTATTAAAATTTTTTTAATTTATCTAGAACAAGACAGGGGCTTAGATGAGCTTCACAAGGTGATAACTCGACAGAAGACAATTGCACAGACGATTCACAATGAGGTTGATCATCAAAATGGTATTTCTATTCAACAGTCTTTCGTATTTTCATCAAGAAAGGAGGCTCTAATGTGTTTATAATTTTTTAGAAATTATTGATGACCTAGCAGACCATATGGAGAGGACTGACGAGCGTTTAATTGATGGTACACGACGAATTCGTACAATTGATCGTAAGGATCGGACCTGTGGTTATTGGATAGTAATAATTCTATTATTTATAAGTATAGTTACTGTGGCACTTGTATAAAATTCAGAAAAGTCTACGTAAATCATGTGATATACATTTCTTTAATGACCTAATATTTTTAACTGCTATTTCTAATTAACTATGATCAATGTAAAGCAAGAGATAAAACCAAAATGTTATAGATTTATTTTATCGTTTATTATTCGCGAAGCAACATAATAAAGGCGACTGAGAATAGATATACAGAATATCAATTATTATTGGATCATTACTAATTAATTACACTGGTGACTATCAAAGTCTGGGCTCGGCCCTATTCTAGATCTTTCATACTTTATCGTAGATAATCTGACTGATATTCGTATTATCAGTAAATTACTTTGACTCAGTGAGCAATATCATTTTATCTTTGCCGAAGATAAAGTCAACGAATACATTCACGTGTGCAATACAATGTAAGATGTTTTTTTTTTGTATTACGCGAGAGTTTCAATTGTCTTTGACTTCAAACCTAAATTCTTCAGTAATGCCTTTGAGTTAGGATCTCGTCCTCTAAATCGTCTGAAGACTTCTCCAGCTGGCACACTGCCTCCCAGCGCCAGGAAAGTATCCCGGAATCGTATAGCAATTTCCTGCTCTTGTTCACGATCACCAGCAGGAATTTCTTGAAAAGCACTGTAAATATCTGCTGCAATCATCTCTGACCACAGTTGACTGTAGTAAGCTGCAGCGTAATCACCACCGAATACTTCAAGCCATGATGTAATATGTGAATCTGATCTGTCTCGTGGGAAAACAAAGTGTGCCTTCCACAATCGATTCATGATTGGCACCCAAAAGTCCGGTAATTCGTGCAGCTCCAAGTCAAATCGGCCGAAATAAAGCTCCCTGCAGAGTTTATACCCAGCCATGTGAGATCTTATTTGCTTGATGCTCTGAATTTTGTCGTCTGGCAGAGGTTCCTTCGTTTTATAGTGACTAGCAATGCTTCGAATAACAGACGGCTCGTACAGCCAGTTAGCCATGAAGTTTCCACTGACATTTACAGCGTCCCATTCGACATTCGACGTTCCAGCCAAATCGCTGTAGTCCACACGTGTGAGGACATGCTGCAAGGCATGACCAACCTTTTGGAAAAGGTTGGTGACATCCTTGAATGTCAATAGTGATGGAACTTCAGCAGTTGGTGGTCGAAAATTGAAAATCAATGCTGCTAGAGGTGTTGTTGATAAAAGCTTGCTTTTATTCTTCATGCTCACCATCCAAGCAGCATTCTCAACTGTAGCAATTTTATTGTGACCCCTAGCGTAAGGATCCAGGTATATGTGACCTATTGGCTCAGCGGTGGATCCCTTTAAATCGATTACATCGAAGAATCGTACGTCTGTGTGCCACACGTCTGGCTTTCGTCCCTCGACGACACGAACGTTGAACAAATCTTCAATTAGCTGGAAAAGTCCCTTGAGAACTTGCGGAAGGGGGAAATACTCCTTCAGGAGTTCAGTCTTGAGATCGAAGACAGTTCTTAGATGCTTTCTCATCCAGTAATCGATGTCCCACTGTCGAATTGCGCCATCAAATCCTCGATCCCTTGCAAACTCGGTCAAATCACCTATTTCTTTCTCTTGTGCTGGTCTTGCGGTCTCCAGAAGAGTGTCCATTACTCGATAGACGTTTTGCAGATTTCCCGCGACTTTCGTCTCCATGCTCATGTGAGAGAAAGACTTGTAACCGAGGAGCTTGGCTTGCTCTATTCTGTGATCACGAATGTCTTCCAGGTTCGTGCTCGTTCTTAGAGAATTGTCGCCTGCCAGTGATCCTCTCTCGACATTGGCCTGCCAAACGTTCCATCTCAGCTCTCGATCTGGACAGTGCTCCAAAAATTGTGATACTATATTTTGATCCAGAGTAACTTTCCATGGTCCTTGTCGAGGATTTTTTGGATCTACTGCAATGGCTTTTAATAAATCTTCTGGAAAATCTCTCACCACATTGGGATTACTGATAGTAGTCTTGAATAAGCCCGTGGCAAGGTCTATCTTCTTACGAATTTCGTCACTCTTTTTATTTATTTCTTGAGATGTGTACATAAACTTCAGTTCCGTCTTGCCTGATAATTCTAAACCATTCAACCTCCCCTCCAAAGCATATAGAGTGACTAATCGTCGTTGTTCTGTGTTTAATTGCAAGCTTTTGTCTTCAAGAGCATCTTTGCACGCTTTGTACAGAGGTTTACTGATGTATTTAGTCGTTCTGGCTTTTATCATTCGATTGTGAATGCTCTGGTAGTACTTCGTTGGCATTAGGCTTTGATTTCCGAAGTACAGAGCTTTAGCAATGCCCCATGTTGTTTCTATAGGTACACTCAGTTCCTCAAGTGGATTTAATACATCATTAACAATGTCCACCTTCTCACTCCCTAGAAAATAAAAATTTAGAAAAAATCTCATCAACAATAAGAAAAGAACAATTATAATTTATACAATACCTTCAATGTTGTCTTCAATTTTTTTAATTCCCTGCTCATATAACACTGTCTGCTTCCCAACTGCAGCTATAGCTCTCTCAATAGAAAAACTGTTGAATTCTGGCAGACCATCTTCTTTCAATAGTGGATCCTTCTCTGGTAAATCTTCTCCAATTTCTGGAAGTCTATAAACAACGAAAATTATGTATATTAGTAAGTAAAAGAACTGGAGACAAACATAACCTCAACTAGGAAAAATGCCGAACTTACAGTATAATGTATCCACTCCTTCTTTTTGTTGTTTTATAGAGACAATTCCTCGTTAAAATAACTCTTTTACCGCAAAATGAGATTGCCATTTTATTGCCGTGTAAAATAATCCACTTAATTTTCAATTATTTGACCACATTTTCTGTGTGTGGGGCCTTTTAAAAATGAGCAGTGGCGCCCTCACAGTCATCTTACAAACAGCTTTATAAAAAATCAATTTACATCAATGTTACCGCCGCACCGGTGCAAACTGGAGTTAAAAATCACGAAGTATACACGTGTTCAGCTGAATACGCTGAACAAAAAACTTTTCCATCAGTTTCTTATTAAAAACTGATTCATTGTCGTAATTATCCATTAATTTAGAACGTTTGCAGTAACGTAAAAATGCAGGGAAAAATTTTGCAAATAGTTAGCGTACAATTTATGCAAATACGCAACTACAAAAAGCCATCAGTGAGAGTGAGATTTGCTCCAAGTCCCACAGGTACGTTAATTCATACCAAATAACCAAGCATACACGTTCATTCATCATTTATTTCAGGTCATTTGCACTTGGGAGGCTTGAGGACAGCTCTATACAATTACCTATTCGCTCGAAAAAATGCTGGAAGCTTCCTGTTGAGAATTGAAGACACTGATCAAACAAGACTAGAGCCAGGAGCTATGGAGAAGCTGCAGGAGAACTTGATCTGGGCTGGCATCATTCCTGATGAGGATCCAGTCAGAGGTGGTCCCAAAGGCCCTTATATTCAATCAAAACGTTTAGATATTTACAAAGAACAAGTCGCGAAGCTTTTAGACAATAATTCAGCATACTATTGCTTCTGCTCAGAGCACAGATTGGATCTGTTGAGAAGAGAGGCATTGAAGGCACGACTGGTGCCAAAATACGATAATCGATGTCGTCATCTCGAGCAAAAAGACATTAAGGATAGGATAAATAAGGGAGAGGCTCATTGCATTCGATTTAAATTGTCTTCAAAACCAAAAGGCTTCCATGATCTTGTTTATGGCGATATGCCTGCCACGCAGCAAGAAGGGGATCCTGTGATCATAAAAGCAGATGGATTTCCTACCTATCATTTCGCTAATGTCGTTGATGATCACTTCATGGAGATTTCCCATGTATTGAGAGGCGTAGAATGGCAAATATCTACTTCAAAGCACATAGAAATGTACAATGCCTTTGGCTGGAATCCTCCTCAGTATGCTCACATACCATTGATCCTCAATGCTGATGGCTCCAAGCTGTCGAAAAGACAGGGCGACATAAAGGTCGAATCGTTCAGGAAAGATGGGATTTTTCCATTAGCTTTATTAAATTACATCACTCATGCTGGTGGTGGATTTGTTAGGAAACCCGGTGCTCTAGCTTGTTACAGTTATAAAGAACTTATTAAGCAATTTGATGTCACTAGGATCAATGCTCATTCATCGAAACTTCGGCCTGAGGATCTAGTGGAATTTAATCGATTAGAGATACATAATTTGCTTGAGGATGCGAGTAATTCTAGATTTTTAGTTAATAAAGTACGTAATTTAGTTACGGAGACTTTTCCTGATCGAGTGAATGATGGTAGTTTACAGTTGGATGAGAAGCATATATTAACGATTTTAAATTGGGCAAAAAATAGAATGTCTCGGTTAAACGATTTAGTAGAGAAAAATTTAGTTTTTTTGTGGGTTGTGCCTAATATACAGTCAATTAATGTTGATCCAAAGACTTTAGAATTGTTAAAAATACTTAGTCAAGAGCTCGTTGCTCTAGATACTAATGATTTTAATAGAAATACGTTGAATGATTATTTAAGAGAATTCGCAAGTACTAATGGAATGAAATATCCAGACTTTATGACGATAATGAGGAGTGTGTTGAGTGGGCTTAATCAGGGGCCTGCTATAGCCGAAATGATAGAAATGCTGGGCAAAGACAAGACTTTAGATCGTTTGAATCGACTCTTGGGGTAATAATAAATATAAGTAGCAAGGAAATATGTATGATTTATAATTAAATAAACATGTACCTGACACTTGAGAGGAATTGTTTTGAATTTCTGTGATTTAACAAAATAATAATAATGCCATTGTGAAGTTTAGAAGAGTCAATTTATTAGATAATTAACAGTGTCCTCATAAAATTGGTAGTGTGCATCGATTCTTTGTCTTTGGATTCACGACATTATTGTCGTGAATAAATCGCTGTAACAATTGTGAAAAGAACATTGGCCGAAGGAAAGGCATTTATCGAGTCCTATTTAATTACACTGCTCACTATAATTATCATACAACATTTTTACGTTGTGATACGAGAAACATTTTCAGCATAAATAGGACAATTCATTATTATTACACATCACACAAATTCGAAGGATATAATATAATAATAGCAAGGTGTAGAATAGATTTTACATTAGTAGTTATCACAGAATTTCCAAATGTAAATCATTAATCGTATTGAGAAGTTTATCAGTCTAGTATAGAATCAGAGGCTAAGACTCTAAAAATATCCTTAATTTTTTTTTTCTCGAGATTCCTTGCTTATATAGAGCACATATTAACGAACATTCGAT